>VSMD01080816.1:0-19753 GCA_008750895.1 Mirza zaza
GGGGGGGGGGGGGGGGGGGGGGGGGCGGTTCTGGGCCGTCCTCCAGGACACAGGAGCCACCGAGGGGCTCGAGCAGGCAGGGTGCACCGAGGTCGGGTCTGCCCGTAGGAAAGGCCCTCTGGGCCGCTGGGTGCGGGTCTCCGCAGAGGTTAGCGGGAAGCTGGAGGACCAGCGGGGAGGCTCTCACAGCGTCCGCAGTGAACGGAGAGGGCGCTGGAGGAGAAGAGGGCAGGCGGGACAGAAGATGGAGCAGAAGCGGGTGCCCGAGTGAAGGCAGAGGCTGCAGCCAGCTGGGCACTGTGAGGGGACGACACGCCGAGTGACAGGAGCGTGGGGTCAGGAACGGCTGGAGGGGCCCTGGCGTGGCCTGCAGGGGGGCCGCGGGATGGAGTGGATAGTGGGGGGCTGTGAACAACATGGGTAGGGAGGTGGTGGAGGGGCCTGGGTGGGGAAGGGCTGCTTGAGACGGGGTCGGGGAGGCCACGGGAGAGCAGGCCACTGAATGACAGGGCGGGGTGCCCAGCTCAGATAGGGCGGAGAGGCTTGGCGGGGTGACGTCTGGGTGCCCGAGGCAGCCCGAGCGTCCGGAGGGGAATGGTAAGGGGTGCAAGGTAACCAAGGCTGGGAGGAGGCGGCTGTCGTCCTGGGCGTGGAACGGCAGGATGGGTTTCAGCGTGAAGGGACACCACGGCAGGATTGGGCCAGGCCGGTCTCTCTCTAACTTTCACTTCTATAGCTCACCTGGGCTCCGTTCGAGCGAGCTTACAAGGAGGTGAGCCAACCTTACAAGGAAGCTTACAAGGGAGCCACCGAGGGACACGAGCAGGCAGGGCATATAAGGGGGTATAAGGGGGAGACGCCCTGTGTCCCAGGCACCCAGCTTGGGCCACCCACGGAGCAGGCTTCACTCTCCCATCTGTGAAATGGGGGTTGGGGGTTGACATTGGAGGCTAAGGTCTCACAGGGCACCGCGGCTCAAATATTGGGCCTCGGATGTAAGTCACCAGGCTATAAATGCCACAGTGTGGGGTGGGTCCCTCAAGTGGGTGCCTCCCCTCGCGGTTCTGGGCCTCAGAGAATCTCCAGCTATATATACCACAGGACATGCTGAATTAAGGAGGGGACAGCGAGAGCCAGTTGGGGGCAGCCTGCTCAGGAAAGTGTCTGCCACAGGTTCAGGTCCCCCTTAGCTGTTAACCCCCAACCCTGGCGGCAGGCCAGCTCTTCGCTTATCTGACCTGTGTCTGCCGCACTCCCCCCCCCCTCAAGCTTCCCGCCCAGCCCCAGGAGCCCCCTCCTTTATCTCAGGCACCAGAGATCTTCGACTGCCATTTTTTCCCACCTACCCTCTCTCCCTCCTCCCCCTCCAATGCCAAGGCCCAGTGTGACTTAATTTACCCTCCCTGTCACAGGGGCTCAGGCGTCAGCCCTGGCAGGGTACCCTGGGGGCTTGTCCAGGGCTGAGCAACTTTGGGGCAGAAGGCACAGGAGGGAGGGATGCAGGCCCTGCCACAGAGTTTGCGGAGCCCGGCACAAAATGCAAATGCAGGATGCCTTGGTCAAAAATTAAGAATTTCAAGACGGGGGCAGCAGAGCATCATGCGAGGTGCAAGACGCTGCTGAGCACGGGGCCCTGTGCGACTGCACAGATGGCACGCCCACGGAGCTGGCCTGCGGGGTGCTCTGACCCCGCTCTCCAGGCCTGGGAAGGCAGACCGCGTTTGGCCTGCTATGCCAGCTTCTTCAGGGTTGTCCAGGACAGCAAGTCCACGCGGCGCCACCAGGGGCTGGAGGGGAGGCTGAGAGCAGCCGGCCTCAGCCTGGCCTGGGCAGGCCAGCCGTGCTTGTCCCCGCAGAGGGGAGGCACCAGGCAAGTGTGGGATCTCCCTGCCCCCGCCTCTTGTAGAAAAGGAAACTGAGGCTCCAAGAGGGGCAGTGATTGGCCCACGGTCAGGACAGGATAGGGTCTTGAGCCAGCATCCAGAGTGACTCAGAGACAGGCAGTGACAACACTCTCCTGGTGACAACGGCCTTCAGCAGGTGCCGCCTTACCCACCTCTGCACCTGCCTAGAGCCGGCCCGCTGAGCGTTTGGCGAGGAAGAACAGGAAGGAGCGTCACTCTTGCTCTCGCCCCACACGTAGGGCAGGTTGGCCAGGTGCGGAGGGCGCTCACCGGCAGCAGGACCGAGCTGAGGAAGAATCGGCGCTCCAGGTCCCTGGCCGGTTTCCCTGTCCTCTCCTGCCTACCTGCCTCCCTCCTGCCTGTGCCGGGACGTCTGGGCAGCTGAGCCCAGGGTCTCCGGGAGGGATCCGAGCAGAGGGAGTGCGGCGTTGCCAAGCGCTGCTGGGGTGAGCCAGGAGGCGCCAGGCTGGGACGGGGTAGTGGGCTCCTGTCATGCGGTGGGTCAGGGGCGTCCTGGCCCCGGGCACTGTTCTCCCTTCCGCCCGTCCCTGCCCCTTCCGGGAGAGCCTGACCCCCATTCCCGAGGTGGAGCCCCATTCATGTTTTTTAAAAAAGAGGCCCCTGTGAGGCTCTGCAGCCAGACAAGCCTGGGGACCCTGCAGGACAAGCCCCTTGGCTGCTGTGAGCCTCAGCACCCCACGGCGTCCTGTGATGGTAGCACCACTCCTGAGGATCAAATGCGGTCACCTGCGTGTGGCTTCGCCTGCAGGTCCCAGACTCAGCAGGCCCTCGGCAGCCGGCAGCCGAGACTGACCCTCCCGGGGCTCTCCCGTGATGTTCAACTCAGGCCAACTCGAAACACACGCGCTGTGTGAGGCGGTGTGCACGTCACACTGTGCACGAGACAGCGGGGAAGCCCAGACAGAGCCAGACAGGCTCGTGGCCCTGGGGGAGACCAGACAGTCACTCTGGAGTGTCAGAGACCCCTTTGGGCTAGATCAGAAAGGCTTCCTGGAGGAGGGGGCACTGCAGCTGGGCCTAGAGGCTTTAAACAGATAGATATGGGAAGAAAAAGCACAACTGGCAGAGAGAATGGCTTGAGCAAAGGTCCTGAGGTAGAAATGCCCAGGGAGGCTGGGCGCCGTGGCTCACACCTGAAATCCCAGCACTTTGGGAGGCTGAGGTGGGAGGATTACTTGAGGCCAGGAGTTTGAGGCCAGCCTGGGCAACACAGAGACCCCCATCTCTATAAAAGAATTAAAAATTAGCCGGGCATGGTGGCGCATGCCTGTAGCCCCAGCTCCTCAGGAGGCTGAGGCAGGAGGACTGCTTGAGCCCAGGAGTGCAAGGTGGTAGTGAGCTATGATCTCGCCACTGCACTTTGGCGTGGATGACAGTGTGAGTCCCTGTCTAAAAAAGGAAGGAAGGAAGGAAGGAAGAGAGGGAGGGAGGGAAACGCCCAGACCACGCGGCGAGCGGTCGGGCAGGAAGCAGGCGGCGTGTGGACGAGGTGAGGAGTGATGGAGCCGCGGGGAGGCTAAGGGAGGCCACGCAGGCCCTGCGCCGCTGCGCTAGGGAATCGGCGTCGTCCTGGGGCGGGGGCGTTGAGGGCAGCCCGGGCGGGGCTGGCGCCTCCCGTCATACTTCCCTCCCGAGTCTGACCCTGACACGCTCCTCCCGCCGTCAGGTGACGGCCCTGCCTCCAGGCCCTGCAGCACAGGGCAGGGCCTCCGACGGGCTGCACACGGCCCTGCCCTGCCGCCCCACACCTGTCCCCCGCGTCGCCACCCCTGAAGTCAGGCCGCCTGGATCACGTCCTCCCCCACCTCCCCTCCCCTCTGCTTCTCCAGCGCACCCCTCCCACCCCCGCCCTTGCCCGAGCCTCTCCTCCACCTCCCTTTGCTTGGAGCCCTGCTTGGAGGCCCTGCTTGGAGGCCCTGCTTGGAGGCCACGGCCAGCCCTCCACCCCTTCCCCATCGCCCACCCCCACGACGGCCCACCAGGCTGCAGACTGTGGCTCCGGCCTGGCCCCCAAGTGCCACGCCAGCCCGGACCACGGGAGGAGGCTGGGTCCCCGCCCTCCCTGGACTCACACGGTGGGGATGTACTCCCCCGGGAAGGCGTTGGTGGTGTAGCTGATGAGAAGGCAGGTCTTGCCCACGGCTCTGGAAGACAGAAAGCGCGAGGGGACAGCGGTCACGGGTCTGCCTGGGACGTGGGCGGTTTCTGAGTGCAGCCTGGTCCTCCGGGAAGGCTCGGCCTCTTCCCTGGCCCAGGCCTGCCCCGAGATTCTGATCCGTGGGTGGGGGCAGAACTGGGAATCTGCATTTTTAACAAGCTTGCCCTGGCGCCAGTGGCATGGGATGGAGGGGTCAGCATTTTGGCAATGCCACGGGGCCCCTGGTGCCTGACCTGGGCTCTGCCGTCCTACTCCTGGGCATCAAATCCCAGCTCCACCCCCTACTAGCAGGATGACCTTGGGGTAAGTCACTTAACCTCCCCTTGCCTCAGTTTCCCCATCTAGGAAATAGGGATGAGTCCCTCCTCGTTGCAGCGTGCTGGGAAGTAAACCGGACGATGCCCATGGAAGCCCTGGGTTAGGGGTGTGTCCCGGCAGCCCGTTACTGCGAGGGAGGTCGGGCCCTGCCCTTGCCTCCACCCGCCACACAGCGCCTCGGGGACACGGGCTTCCGCAGGCAGAGAGGCCTGGGCTCAAACCCCCTGAGGTCTCCAGCAGGCTCCTGCTCTGAGCTTCAGGTTCCCAGCTGTAAAATGGACCCAACATCCCTGAGGCTCGGTGGGAGGGTAAGAGAGAGCGGCGGGCCGAGCCCAGTGCCGGCACGTCGGAGGCGATGTGCAAGTGGTGAGCGCCATTCTCTGTGCCAGGCCCGGCAGGGGCACAGGCGGCTGGGCGGGAAGCACAGGGGCCAGAGGGGCAGCTCTGGGGCTCCCCCAGCCCTGCTTGGTTTCGTCACTTCCTGCTCTGAGGGGGCGCCTCCCAGGGCCTGCCACCAAGGTAACTTTGAAAGCCTGGACCGTTGCCCTGACTTCCGCCCTCCCCTCCTCCGATCAGATGCAAAGCGGAAGTGAGCGGAGGTGGGCGCAGATAAGCCCATGCCTCAGAATCAGCTGAGGGCTCCTGGCAAACTGCCGCCGGGCCAGGACGGGGCCACTGGGACCCAGGCGAGGGAGAGATCAGAGCCTCCCAAGGCCCAGGCTGCCCTTCTGTAGAATGGGACAGCCAGCAAGAGGCCCTGCCCGGCGAGAGCACGCTGGATGCACTTAATAGAAAACCCCAGGAGGGGCTGTGGGCTGGACCCTAAGTTGTCGCTGGCAGACACAAGAGACGGACAGTTTGGACCTGTCATTTTATAGATGAGGAAACTGAGGCACATGGGACATGATAGCCTAAGGCCACTGAGCTCTGACAACTGAGGGGGGCCCTCAGCCCAGCCTGGCCCCTGCAGTCACCCTCCCAGCCTTGTCCATTCCTCCCTCCCTCCCTCCTCCTGCCTCTCAGCAGCCCCCTTGCCCTCTGCTCCCTGCCTTCATCCCTGGCTCCCAAGCCAGCAGCTACAGGGAAGGAAGGGGGGCACGGCAAGGAGGGGACATTTATTGAGCACACACTGGCAAGACAGACACTCAGCATATCTCAAGTGACCCCACAGCAACCCTAGGAGCATAGGCCTCTTCCCAGATGGCCAAGCTGAGGCTCAGAGAGGTGCTGTGACCCACTCCACGCCACACAGCAGCACCAAGCCAGTGACCAGAGCCCAGGTCAGCCTGGAGACAAAGGCCCAATTTTTGGTTTACCACCCTCCACCTGCATCCACAGAGTTGAAGACTGAGGCCGCCCGTCCTGGGAAACCTGTCCCCAGATTCTGGGGTACAGGCAAGGGACCCCAGGAAACCCCACTTGCAGTCCTGCACCCTCCACCCAGGTGGCTTCCGGGGTGGGGTGGGCCGAGGAGAGCGAAGCTGTCCTCAGCACACCCCAGGGTGTTCCCTCCGGGTCCTGGGAGAAGGAGGCGACTCCTCCCAGCTGCACCCCAGGACACCTACATCTGCGGGGCAGGGCCTTCCCCGGGCGCCAGGGTGGGACAGTCTCGGGTGCCCAGGAGGGCTGCGAGGAAGTCCAGCCAGGTACCTACCCATCTCCCACCACCACACACTTGATGGCCTGCATTGTGTCTGGAGCCTGGGCGGCAGCAGCGGTGACAGCTCAGGGCCGAGCGTGTCTGCGGCACCAGGGGCGTGGAGAGGCTGGTGCGCCTGGCTGAGCAGCAGCGCGGGCAGGAGACAGGAGGAAGCGGAAGGGGAACTTGCCCAAGCGCTGCCCCACAGCCGTTTGCAGAGGGCGGGGCGTGCGGCCAAAGAGCAGCTGGGGCGCTCAGGTGCGGGGCTGGCCCTGCGTCCCCGTCCCCAGGCACCTGCTCGGGCTCCCGCTGGGGATCTGGGGCGTCCCGGCTGGAGGCTCCTGCCCTTGGAGCAGGCCCAGAGGTTGTTCTCCAAGAACTCGAAGTTTCCAAGAATTCTGCTCCCCTCGATTCTAAGCATAGCATTCAAAGAGTGCCTATTGTGTGCCAGGCACAGTAGCGGTGCTGGTGCTTCCAGCATTCGAGGGACACAGCCCGTCCCTGGAATTCACACTCTTTGGAGAGGGGAGTGATGGGGCAGGACGTGATGGGGCCGCTGGGATCTACAGAGAGAAAACCTCAGAGTCACCAGGAGGGAGAGCCGGGGGCCTGCAAGGTGGCATTGAAGCTGGCCCTGGAAACGTGGCGTCCGAGAGGGGGCACTGCAGGTGGGGGACTGCCCGAGTGAAGGCAGGAGGCTGCCCGGGCCCGGCCTGTGCAGGAGTCCGGGGTGGCAGGGCGGAGACGTGGCGGGGAGGGGCGATGAGGCAGGAAGGGAGGCGGGGCCGGCTGGCGCGGAGTGCGGGCAGTACCCATACCAGCCACGCCTGTCCGAGGCCAGGGGACCTGGCACCCTGGAGCTGGGAACCGTGGCCCATTGCACTGATGCAGAAACTGAGGGTCTGAGAAGTCAGTTGACTCACTAGGACCACTCAGCCCGAAATCAACCCCAAGGGCAGGTGACTCTGAGCCCTTCCGGCACCCCAGCTGCTGTCGGGGGACAAAACTTGAGTTCTGCAGCTCGTGGGGAGAGTAGGTGCTTCCTCTTAGCCAGGAGGGCTCCCTGGACAGACTCAGGGAAACATCAGCTCTCCTCGGCCGGCGCCATCGCTACCACTCCCCAACCCAGCCTGTTTCCAGCTCCGGGGAGAAGGCAAGGGAGTGGAGGCGCAGAGCCACTGGCCACCCACCCTGGACTCGTCACTCAGGACCAGCCAGGAAACCCACAGGAGGTGCGGAAGGCCGGGGCTGCAGGACGCAGAGCCCAGCAACCCCCAGGCGCCGGAGGCTGACCTCTCCAGAGCGGTTCACACAAGCTCCTGGGTTCTCGAAGATGACTTTTGCGGAAAGGGAAATGCAACTTCCTCAAGAGCCTACTCTGACCCTTGGGCAAGTCAACGAGTAAAGCCACCAACACACAGATGTCTTTCCTCTGCGCTCTGCATAGGCTGAGCTGAGATGGTGGGAAGCACTTCAAGGCCCCAGCTGGGGTCAGGGAGGCCAGGAGGCCAGGACCACGCTGAGGCACCTAAGGACTTGGTACTGGATGCTCCTCTACACCCTCATTCTTTCCCCATCCGCCAGCCCCTCGGGCACTTCTGCAGTACGCATCCCGGACGCCCGAACAGAGAAAGCATCAGTGGAGTCACGCTTGGACGGGAAGGCGAGTTCTGTGTTCTACCACACGGCACGGTGGCCACGGCAAATAGCAGCGTGGTGTATGTGTCAAGATGGCTACAAGAGACGATTTTCAATGTTGTCACCACAAAGAAACGATAAATGTTTAAAGTGCCAGACGTGGTAATTACCCGATTTGATCATTACATGCGCTGAAACATCACATTGTGCTCCATGAACACGTACAATTATGGTGTCAGTTATAAATAAATTAAATAAATATTTTTTTTTTAAAAAAAGAATTCATCCCTAGTTCTTGAAGGGAAAAAAAGCAAATGTTTCATGTATAGATGCAACTTCTTAAATTAAGTCAAACAATTAAATTAGCTTTTAAAAAAAGAACATTAGTGGAAAAAGTAGTAAAATCCAAGTCAGATCTGAAATTGTACTAGTACTATACCAATAGTAATTTCTTAGTTTTCACAAACATGCTGTGATTATGTAAATGATATTAACATAAGGGAAAACTGGGTGAAAGATATATGTGAACTGTCTTACTATCTTTGCAACTTATCTGTATATCTAAAATTATTCCAGAATAAAACATTTTTTAAAACAAAAGGAAGATAAAAGAATAATGATGTACCTCTCTGGGAACACAGCCAACGAGTGTGGCCACATGGCTTGGAAAGTGGTATATGTACAGATTTTTATCCCTTACCCTCCTAGGAAGGAGTTTTTTGTGCAGTACACAACCTGCCCAACCATGCATGGCCATGGTGGTACTAAAATTGCACCTGCTTTCCATTCCAAGAAAGCTACTTCTCCAGGACAGCCCAGGCAAAAATTCTCCCTGACTTAAAGCCATTGACTCCCTCCTTCATTCTACATGCATCAATTACACGTCACCTGAATACCTAGCTCTGGGCTTGGTAACTGCAGTGGATACAAAACATGGAAGAACAGAAAGCTGCCGCTGAAGAACTTGTAACCAGCACTGAGAATGACACAGGAACCCTGGAACCGTTCTCTTGGAATGTCCTCCATCTGTAGGAGGTCCTGGGGTTGTGGGGACAGCCAGGGCCAGCAGGATGGCGAGTTGGGGAAGTGAGGCAGCTCTGACGACAGCAGCAGGTGGACGCAGGCTAGAAGGACAGGAGCGATACCTGCGTCCCCCAGCGTGGCAAGCACTGCTCTAAGCACAGGACTGCTGGGGGCTCCTACCGTTCCCCCAGTTCACAGACGAGGAAACCGAGATACACTGAGGCTCACTAACTTGTGCAGGGTGATGCACTTGTGCCGCCGCACTGGGAGTGAATCTGTTTCCTTATCTGAGTCCTGTTTCACAGGTGGGGAGAATGAGGCCCAAGTTCACATGACCAAGGCCATGATCATGATGCAGCAGCCCCGACCTCTGGTCCAGTCCTCTTCACCTTTTTTCTCTCTCTCTCTTTTTTTTAAACACAGGGTCCCGCTCTGTACCCACGCTGCATTGCAGTAGCGTGATGATAGCTCATTGCAACCTCAAACTCCTGGGCTCAGGCTATCCTCCCACCTCAGTCTCCTGAGCAGCTGGGACCACAGGTGGGTACCACCACGCCCAGCTAATTTTCTTTTTTTAGACACGAGGTCTCTCTATGCTGCCCAGGCTGGTCCCGAACTCCTAGCCTCAAGCGATCCTCCTGCCTTGGCCTCCCAAAGTGCTGGGAGTATGGACGTGAACCACCGTGCCCTGCCCTTTCTTTTTCTTTTTTTTTTTTTTTTGGTCCAAGTATCTATATTGAGATATAATTTGCATACAATAAATTGTATCCATTTAAAGTGCACAATTCCATTCATTTCCACAGATATTTATACCCATGAAACCTCCACCGCAACCAACATACAGAACACGCAGAACATCCCTATCACCATGGAACTTTCCTCCCAGCCCCGGGCAGCTCATGCCTCCGTCTCTCCCCACCTCCACCCCACCACCCAACTCACGCACACGAGCGCTGATCTGCTTTCTGCACTATAGCTTACTTTGCGTTTTCTAAAATGTCACATAAACGGGGTCACACAGTGTGTGGCTTCTCATGCGAGGCTCTTTCACTCGACACACTTTCGAGATTCATCCATGCTGCTGCATGTGCCGTGGTCTGTGCCTTTTATTAGTGAGCGGTGTTTGTCACGGGGACGTGTCACATTTGATTATTCATTTAGTCCCATCCTCTTTAAAAAATATTTTTTTTGTTTTATTAAATTTCTGAGGCAGAAAAAATTTAAAGGTACATGCAACATTTTAGTAGGAAGATGCTTACATCACTTCCAAAAGAACAGAAAGCTCATATGGGCAAGGGCACAGGGAAAAATTTCACCATTGGATAGCTCCCAGAAAACTTTCTTTTGGCCACACTTGCAAACTCACTGAATCACAGAACCACAAGGCCTCTGGGCAGGCTTAGCAGAGTCACAAAGCCATCTGTATCCAACCCACCCTCACATACTTCCAATGATGGGGAGCTCATTCCCTCATTGGGCAGCCTCTTCCGTCCCTAGCCAGCCTGGGGGGATCGTCCCCACCGAGGTCCTAGCTCTCGTCCTGGTGCCACTCGGGGTCAGCCGTCTCCCTTCTCCCCACCACAGGCCTTGGAATTTAAGAGGCACAAGCCCCGCCCCACAGGGTGTCGGTAAATGTGTAACTTAGAGTTCTTGTTAGTTGTTTTTCCTGGGAAGTGATGTTCCATTACAGAATTTATCAAAACGAATCTACCCAATCTGCTGTTAATGGATACATTAGTGGCTCGCAAAGTCTGCACTACAGACATTCTCCTGTGGACGTCGTGGGCTCCCGGGACGCTGCGTGAGGTCTCCCTAGAAGCAGGACGGCAGAGCTGCAGGACACACGCATCTTGCACCGCGGCCGTGCTGCGCCATCTCCAGGAATCCCCCTCGGCCGCACCCTTGCCCGCACTTGGCCTGGACGGCTTTACACTTTTGCTGGCCTCGTGGGTGTGACTTGGCATCTCGTTGCGCTTTTAGTTTACGTTAAGCGGTTTCCAGTGGTATTGAGCATCTTTGCAGGTGTTGGTCAAACATTCGTGTCTCCTGTTCCATAAATTGCCTTTTCCTGCCTTTTGTTCACTTTTCCATTGGGCTATTTGTTTTTCTCTTAATATTTCTTTGGAGAAGTTCTTTGTACATTATGATTCCAAAACTGAATTGCTAGAAGCTTTCCACATCTTTCTTGCAGTCTATGCCTTTTAATAAGTTGTGACATTTAATAAATGAGATTTTTATTTGTATGTAGTCAAATATCAATTTTATTTCCTAATAATGGTTAAGTGTTTTTTCAGTGAGTCTTGTTCAAGAATTCCCTTCCTTCTCCCAATTTCATAAAGGTATTCCCCTATATTTTCTTTTAAAGGTGTTAAAGTTTTGCTTTTCATATGTGAGTCTTTACACACTTGGGACAGATTTTAGAGTGGGTGGGATAGGGGCTGCCTTTAATGTTTGTGTGATACAGATGTAATTTCATTGTCTCCATGACCGATTGCTTCAGAATAGTGGGTAGCGCTGCCTGCTTTTGCCCAGTGAGCTGTGGCCGCACCGTCTCACGTGCCAGGAGCCTGTTTGAGTGTTTTCCTGGTTTCTGCATCTGTCGGTCCCTTTGTCCCCCCACACACACACACCCGGAGCCAACACAGCACGGCCTCAGCTACCGCAGTTCTACATCAGGTCTTTATATTCAGCAGGGCAATTCCTCCTCGCTTGCATGTTTCCAAAATTGTTTTAATTACCACTGACCCTTTGCTCTTCCATATAAATTTTAGAATACACTTGTCAAGCTTCCAGAAAAATGGTGTCAGGATGCTAATTAGAATTGTACTCAATTTCTAGAGGAACTTGAGGAGAACTGACATCTTTATAATATCGAGTCTTCCTATCCATTAACATGGTATATTTCCTCTTTATATCTTTCAATAAAAGTTTTATAATTTTCCTCCAGAAAGGTCATACACATTTTTCGAAAGATTGATTCCTTGACACTTTATTACTTTCAGTGCCATTGTAACTACTATTTTTTAATTGAATTTTCGATTTGTTGCCTACGTGTAGGGAAAATGTCAAATTTTGCATATTGGACTTATGTAGAGAGATACCTGGATGGAAAGTCTTACTATAATTTATGTAAAGATTTTGCTGCTGACAAGTCTAAAACTGTCTTTATAGACAGTCTTATCATTTGTGAAAAATGACAGTTTTATTTCTTCCTGCCCTATTTTTATCACAGTAATTCCCTGGCGTGTCTGGAGCCTTTATTGGGAGACTGAATAGAATCAGTGTGACAGGCATCCTTGTCGTGTTCCCAGTTTTAAGGAGAATGCTTCTGGTATTTCACCACTGAGCCTGACATTTACCGCAGGCCCTGTGGCAGATATTGTCACCAGTTAAAGAGCTTCCCTGCTATTCTTAGTAACAACAGTTTTGTTTTGTTTTATCATAAGTATTTAATTTTATTGAATGCTTCTCTCTGTGTCTATGGAGATACTGTGAATAATACTAATACGTTTTCTAATGTTCAATCACCCTGGCATCCCTGGATAGACCTGACTTAGCTAATGGGGGGTGGGGGTAGGAATGTTACAACTGCCCCTGAACAGCCATTCTCCATTTCTTCCTTTTAATAAGAAAGACCCCCCACAGGCGTAGGCAGCCACGTGCCTGGGCCCCGTGTTTCTCAGTCTCCCTCTCAGCAAGGTGTGGCCCTGTGATGACACTTAGGGAAAAGAGGTACAAATGCAAATGATGTGAGCAACTGCTGAATCATCTCCTTGGAGGCCAAACCATTTGTTCTACATGTCTTTTCCCTCTCCCCAAAGACTAGGGCGTAGAGGTGCAATCCCGGAGGCCATGTGCGTGCGGAGGGTGGTAGAGCTGGACCCACTCACCTCTAGACCTGAGAGAGAAATATGCTTCTGACTTCTTTAAGCCACCATGGCTTCAGATCTTTTTGTTAAAGCAGCTTAAACTATACCCTAAATAATGCAGTCACAGCGTATTGTCTTTTGTACATTGCTGGCTTCAAGTGGCCAGTATTTGGAGGGCAGGGATGGGGGGTTGCTCCTGCTGTCATCAGTAGGATTGGCCAGTGATCCTAATTTCTTATATCATCCTTTTCTCTCTCTTCTTTCTTTCTTTCTTTCTTTCTTTCTTTCTTTCTTTCTATCAAGGTTATACTAGTTTCATTAAACAAGTTGGTGATAGTATATCTTTTTCTATTTTTAGAGAGGTTTGTATAATATTTAATTATTTCTTCCTTGAATACTTTATAAAATTTGTAAAGCCATCTAAGCTTGGTTTGGGCATTATAGGAGAGGAAGGAGTGGTAGATTTTAAACTATTAATTCAATTTCTTTAATGGATATAGGACTATTTGGAATTTCTGTTACTTCTTGAGTCATATATATTTTTCTATTTTGGTTGGGTTTTCAAATTCATTGATAAAAAAGCTATTCATAGTATTACTTTATACCTTTTCAAAATCTCTTCCCTCTAATTTCCGTCATATCTTCCTTTTCATCTTATATTGATTATCTGTGCCTCCAACCTTTGTCCTGAATCAATTGCTCCCCAGCTTTGTTAATCTTATTAATCTTCTCAAAGAGCCAAATTTTGGCCTTGTTAATCCTTTCTACTATACATTCATTTTCCATTTAATTAATTTCTGTTCTTATTTTTATTATTTCTTTTCTTTTTTCTTTTTATTTATTTATTTATTTTTTGAGACACAATGTTGCTCTGTTGCCCGGGCTAGAGTGAGTGCCGTGGCGTCAGCCTAGCTCACAGCAACCTCAAACTCCTGGGCTCAAGCGAACCTCCTGCCTCAGCCTCCCGAGTAGCTGGGACTACAGGCATGCGCCACCATCCCCGGCTAATTTTTTTTTCTATTTTTAGTAGAGACAGGGTCTCGCTCTTGCTCAGGCTGGTCTCGAACTCCTGAGCTCTGGGGATGCTCCCTCCTCAGCCTCCCAGAGTGCTAGGATTATAGGCGTGAGCCACCGCGCCCGGCCAGTGTGCTCTGTCTATAACTAACTAACTAACTAACTAACTAACTAACTAACTAACTAACTAACTAACTACCAACCAACCAACCAACCAACCAACCAACCAAGGAGGTGGAGGAGGGAAGAGGCGAACCGGCTCAGGGGCGGGGCTGAGCCCTGCCAAGCCCTGGGGGCAGAGCGCGCGGGCAGAGGCGCGGAGGCGGGAGGGAGCGCGGGTGTTCCCGGGGCCCTCGGAAGGCGGGCGGGGCGGAAGGCAGCGCGCGGGGCGCAGAGTGGCGGGCGACCCGCCAGGCTCCCCCGCCCAGGGTCTGGGCGCGTTCGGGGCGTGAGCGGAGGACCCGCGGGACCCGGGTCGGCTAGCGCCCTCTGGCGGCCGTGCGAGCCGCAGCCCGCGGTGGGACGAGGGCCGCGGCCTGGAGACCCGGCGGGGCCGAGCGGCGTGCGGGCGAGGTGACGCGGCGGGGACCAGGGAGGTGGGGGTGGGGGCGGGGAGAGGCCGGACGGAGAGTTTATCCTGTAGAGCCTGCGCGAGTTGCTGCCGGAGACGAGCACGGTGCCAGGTCTCATCCTCAGCAACCTGGCAGGGGCAGTGGCCACTCGTCCGGTGGGGGGCGCTGTCGGGGGAGGTTCGCAGAGCGCGGGGCCACGCCGCTGGCCTGGACCTCCTGCCGGGGGCCTGCTGGGCACGGAGACGCCGAGCGCCAGGCCGATGGGCGAGTCTGGACGGCGAAGGGTCGGGGCCGAGCCCTGAGCATGGGGGGCCCAGACGCAGGCGGCGCTGACTGCAGACCTCGCGCTCCGGGCGTGGAAACCTAGTCCCCAGCGTGCGGGCGAGCGGAGGAGGGGCCTTAGGGAGGCGGTCGGGTCCTGAGGGCAGAGCCCTCACGAATGGGACTGTGGCTTTTGCGATAGAGACCCCAGGAGCTAGCTCTCCCTTCCTGCGCCTGAGGACCCAGCGGGAAGACGGCCACCGGGGACCCCAACAGCCCCACCAGTCGCCCAGTCTACCAGCGCCTCGACCTTGGACTTCCCGGCCCCCGGAACTGCGAGCAACACAGTCCTGTTGTTTGCAAAGGGCCCGGTCTATGGTGTTTTGTGACAGCAGCCTCAACAGACCAAGACAGTGTTTGTTTGTTTGTTCGTTTGAAATATTAAGTTGTTTGGGGTTTACTTCCTTCCTCCCTCAGCTTCATTAAGGTATGTTTAGAAATATGTATACATTGTGAAGTGATTAAATCAAGCTAATGAACATATCCATTCCTCACACTTATTTTTTTTTTTTTTTTTGTGGTGAGAACATGTAAGATCTACTCTCTTAATTCTACTCTCTGTTTCTAAGAGTTCAATTTTTTTATATTCTGCATATAAGAGAGGTTGTGCGGTATTTGTCTTTCTGTTCCTGGCTTATTTCACTTAGCATAGTGTACTCCGGCTTCATCCATGTTGTCCCAAATGACAGAATTTCCTTTTTTTTAAGGTTGAAGAGTATTCTACTGGGTGTATATACCACATTTTCTTTATCCATTCATCTGTTGGTGGACATTGTAGGTTGCTTCCACGTCTTGGCTTTTGTGAATAATACCACAATAAACGTGTGAATGCAGATATCTCTTCCACATGACTTCATTCCCTTTGGGTATATACCTAGAAGTGGGATTGCTGGCTCATATGGTAGTTCTCTTTGTAATTTTTTGAGGAACCTCCATACTGTTTTCCATAATAGCTGTACTAATTTATATTTCCACCAACAGTGTACAGGGCTCCCTTTTCTCTATACCCTCAACAACACTTGTTATCTTTTGTTTTTTTTTGATAATAGCCATTCTTACAGAAGTAATATCTCATTGTGGTTTTAATTTGCATTTCCCTGATGATGCACGGTGTTGAGCATTTGTTCACATATCTGTTGCCATTTGTATGTCTTCTTTTGAGAAATGTCTATTCAGGTCTTTTGCCCATTTTAAAATCAGGCTATTTGCTTTCTTTCTATTGAGTTGTTTGAGTTCCTTATACATTTTGGATATTAACCCCTCATCAGATTATGGTTTGCAAATATTTTCTCCCATTCCATAGGTTGTCTCTTCACTGTGTCCATTGTTTCCTTTGCTGTGCCCAAGCTTTTGATTTTGATGCCATCCTATTTGCCTATTTTTGCTTTGGTTGCCTGTGCCTTTGGGGTCATAGCCAAAAAATCATGGCTCAGACCATTGCCGAGAAGCTTTTTTCCTATTTTCTTCTAGTAGTTTTACAGTTTCAGATCTTACATGTAAGTCCTTAATCTATTTTGAGTTGGCATTGTATGTGATGTGAGATAAGGTTCCAATTTCCTTCTTCTGCATAGGATATCCAGTTTTCCCAGAACCATTTATTAAAGAGACTATTTAAAGGTCTCTAAAGAGACCTTTTCCCATTGTGTATTCTTGGCACCTTTGTTGAAAATCAATTGACTGGGAGTGCATGAACTTATTTCTGGGCTATCTATTGTGTTCCATTGGTCTACGTGTCAGATTTTAAACTAGCACCACACTGTTTGGGTTAATGTAGTTTTGTAGTATATTTTGACATCAGGTATGTGATGCTTCCAGCTTTGCTTCTTTTGCTCAAGATTGCTTTGGCTATTCAGGGTCTTTTGTAGTTCCATACAAATTTTAGGATTTTTTTTCCCTGTGAAAAATGACATTGGAATTTTGAGAGATATCATATTGAATCTGTAGATCTCTTTGAGTAGTATGGACATTTTAACTGTATTGATTCTTCCAGTCCATGAGCACAGGATATCTTTCCATTTATTTGTGTCTTCTTCAATTTATTTTATGACTCCAGAGACTAAAATAGTATTTAAAGCAGCAGGAGGTCACCCTGGGAAGGAATGCTGCTCAAGAACTCATCCACCCAAGGCGGGCTGCAGCCAGTGATGGGAGAAAGTCTACTGGGGCAAACTCCACCTTCAGTCCCAGCAAGGCCCACGCTGACCGCTAGGGGGGCGCTCTCACCACCCCAAAGCGACTCCTAGAGCTAGCTAGGCAGTAGCATCCTAATGCCTGGGTGGCAGCCACAGTGGTGGGTTTGGGGGTGGCTTCTGCACCGCCTGGCCTCATGTACACATTCCAGGCAGCCAGAAAGAGGAAGGGAAAGGGGCCAAACACTGCATTCTCCTAATGAGAATTTCCTTTTATTCAGGGAGGGACACCTTGCCCAGGGACCTCCCTGTTGGACAGAAAGGCCACATGGCCATCCTCAGCTCCAAAGGAGGCTAGGAAATAAGGATTTAGCTTTCCAGACTCTGTATTAGAGGAAAGAGAGCTGGAGAGGGATTGAGAATAGGTGTTGAGTGAGCCTATGTTTAATATTTCTCATGGCCATAAAGGGAATTAACTGGCTCATGTAGCCAAGTTGTCCAGGCTTCTGGCATCGATGATTCAGAAGCTCAAATGATATCATCCAGCCTCAATTGCTATTGCTCTCCTCCCCACTCACATTCCTCTTCTGTGGCTTAATTCTCAGGCTCCTTCTGGCACTTGCAGCTCCAGATTTGTGTCATCTTCCCAGCTAGACATCGCAGCTGAAAAAGAGTTTTGTTTTCCTAGTTGTTCCAGCAAAAGTCCTAGGACTGAATCTCATCGGACCTACTCAGGTCACATGAGCACTCTTGAACCAATCACCATAGCCAGGAGATGGACTATTAGCTGGGCCTGCATTCTATTGGTCAAAATGAGTCCTAGGCCTAGCCCAGATTTAAAGAGAGGAAATAAGCTCCACCCCTCAGTGGAAAGAGTAGCACAGAATTTGAGCCATCGTTAAGCCACCACCCACTACGCTCCTTTGGCCCCTCTGCGGGAATGGCACCACCACCTGCAGTTCTCCCAAGCTGGAAACCTCAAAGTCAGCCTTCATTCTGCTCACCCTCACACTTAATTTTCCACGAGGTCTGCTCACTTTCACCACCTAATTACCTCTCGCAGAGGTCCATTATGCCCCAGATCCTCTGCCGGCACCCGTGCCCCAAGCCACCAGCATCTCTGCCCTGGGCTATTAGAACAGCCTCCTAACCAGTCTGTCTGCTTTTAATCTGTCTAACCAAGTCCTTCCTTCACAGAACAGTCAGAGCGACCTTTCTAAACTGCAAATCAGACCTAGTCTTTGTTCCTGGCTCCCAGTCCCACACTATCCGGCTGTGTGACCCGGGGGAGTTACAGCACCTCTCTGAGCCTCAGCCTGACTCCCGGGCAATGCAGGATCATAACAGGATCTCTGAGGCTTGCATTGAGGAGCGCTTGTGACAAGGGATGTGAGCACCGCTCGGTGGCATTGGGCACAAGAGAGATTTCCCTCCAAGGGTGGCTCCTTTCTTACTTACCTATTGCCACCTGGGTGAAATAAGAAGTGTAAACAGTGTTCCGGAACCCCAAGCCTCTCACAGTCTGGTCCCTGTTTCTCATTTGAGACTCATTCTCCCCTGCTCCCGCACAAAAGCCACACGCATAAACTCACTCAACCTAATAGCGTGTGCTCCTGCCCACGGATGGACAGAGATTGGCCACTCAGTGTCCACCTCTGCAGTTTGCACATGCTGTTCCTACCACATCATGCCTTTCCCTCTTCCAAGGCAGCTCTTATAACCCACTCCCCATCCCCGGCGGCCCCAACCAGAATCCATTACTGCTCCTGTTCATACTGTTCCAAGAACCCATCGCATGTCAGTAGAATCGCCATGGATTGTCTGCCCCGTCTGACGGGACATGGCCCAGCCTTCCACCCTGAGGTGAGGCAGCGATGAGGAAGGATGGACCCCGCCCAGCCATGTGACCCAAGCATGTCGGGCCTCATATCTGTATCACCTGTAGCCCACGGAATCCTAGACAAGACATTTTACTCTGTGCGCCTACTTTTCTCATCTGTGAAATATGCATAATAATATCTCTTTCGCTGAACATCTGTGAAGATTAGAGATCAGGGATCAAGTTTTAAACAATGTATTCAGTGTATTCAAGTAGTATTAGAATAAATTTTAAATGTCAAGTGTCAAAGGAGAGTGCGGTATTGAATGGACACCAGAGGTTACCCAGGCCTGAATGCTGAATACAAGCTCTTCACCACTGTGGCGTATGGACAGGAGATGGAGGGACGGACGGAAGAATGAGTGTTGGGAGGTGGAGGGAGGGTGGGGTGGACAAATGGGCAGTCACCAGATGGACAGGCAGGAGGATTCTGTGTGGAGTTGCCATGTCCTTTCCTCCCCCACCCTGCACTCCACCAGGGCTGGGCTAGGGTGAGGTTAGTCACCTTAGCACAGAATCTAAGGGAAAGCTGAAACTTTGCTAATCAAGATAAATAATACTTATGTGGTATCTTTTAAACTCAAAATTAATGCAAAGAATCATGATGAACAAATCTTTAAGTATAGATAAGATCTTACCAGCACTTACATGACCCTGCCTCATCCCCTCACCCTGGTCCAGGCCCCACCTACCCTCCAGCACCTCCCTACGCCCCACCTCCCCTCGCCCCCAACGCACCACGTCCTGCACCCCACCCTTCACCCCCCACCCCCACCTGCACCCTGAGGCCAGCAAGGAAGACTCAGGGAGGGGTGCAGTGGAGAAGGAGAGAGATGAAGCTCTCCCCAGCGCCCAGCCCTGGCCCAGCTAGAATCCAGCCCCACAGATCCGTGGGGTGTCGGGACTGAAGGACCCTCAGAGGTCACCCCTCCATCGCCAGGAGCCCCAGGCAGTGGGCTCTCTGGGTGCCATCCCCGGCGCTCCCACACGGGGGCGCCCGCGAGCCGGCTCTGCCCTGCGAGGAACCCACGAGGGGTGGGGAAGCAGGACCGGTCCCTGCCCCTGTCCCTGCCCCTGTCCCTGCCCCTGTCCTCGCCCCTGTCCCGGCCCCTGTCCCCGCCCCTGTCCCCGCCCGTGTCCCTGCCCCTGTTCCGGCCCGTGTCCCCGCCCCTGTCCTGCCCCTGTCCCCGCCCCTGTCCCGGCCCCTGTCCCCGCCCCTGTCCCGGCCCCTGTCCCGGCCCGTGTCCCGGCCCTGTCCCGCCCGTGTC
>VSMD01080816.1:19771-66819 GCA_008750895.1 Mirza zaza
CCCGGCCCCTGTCCGGCCCCTGTCCCTGCCCCTGTCCCGGCCCGTGTCCCGGCCCCTGTCCCGGCCCCTGTCCCGGCCCGTGTCCCCGCCCCTGTCCCTGCCTCTGTCCCCGCCCCTGTCCCAGCCCCTGTCCCAGCCCCTGTCCTGGCTCCCGCCTTGTTCTCCGTGTGGCCCGGGCTGGGGAAGCTGCCAGAGCCCAGCTCCAGCCCTCCCACTCGGCGGCTGCGGCCGCTCTCCGTGCTGACTGCCTCGTGTGGATTCTCTCCTTAAATCCCTCAAAACCACCCTTTAAAAAAAAAAAGAAAAAGAAAGAAAAATGGCCCTCAGAGCTGACTCCAAACTCCATCCTCCACACCGGCCACCTGCTCATTCAGTGACTACTAACTGAGCGCTGCCATGTGCCATGGGCTTGACCTTGCCCCAGCTCTGGCAGAGCTTATGACCCAGCGGTGAGAACACCCATTGTGCAAGCAAGTGCAGCCGTGGGTCCTAGGGTCCCGAGGGCGTGCCCAAGCCCGGAGGGTGCAGGTCAGGAAGGACGGCCCAGAGGCAGCACGATTGAGCCTGAAGTGCGAGTCAGCGTTGGCAGGAGATGGGAAGGGAAAAGAGCGTTTCACGTAGAGGAAGCAGCATGTGCAAAGGCCCTGGTGCATGAGCTACTGCGGTCCATGAAGAAAGGTGGTCCATAGACTTGCAGCCCAGATTGGGAGAGAGGGGAGGGCTGGGCGGCAGGCGGGAGGCCAGTTCTGGAGGGTCTCATCTCATGGGCTGAGGGTGGGGAGAGCCAGTGGATGCTTTTCTTTGTTTTGTTTTGTTGTTTGTAAGGACTCTAGGGCTTTGTTTTATTTGTTTTAATTGTGGTAAAATATACATAATATAAAATTTACTATTTTCTCCATTTTAAGGTGTACAGTTCAGTAGCATTAAGTACATTCACAATGTGCAACCATCACCACCATCCATCTCGTGAACTTTTTTCATCTTGCAAAGCTGAAGCTTTGGTCCTAGCCAGAGCACTCAGACAAGAGAAATAAATAAAGGGCTTCTAAACTGGAAAAGAGGAAGTCAAATTGTCCCTGTTTGCAGATAATATTTAACCTTATACTCGGAGAAACCTAAAGACTCTGCCAATAAATGAATTCACTGAAGTTGCAGGATACAAAATCAACACACAAAAATCAGTAGCATCTCCACATGCCAGTAGCAAACAGTCTGAAAAAGATGTCACAAGAGCAATCCCATTTACAACAGCTACCAAAAAAATCATAAGACACATAGGAATAAATTTAACCAGAGAGATGAAAGATCTCTAAATGAAATCTATAAAATACTGTTTGAATACTGTAAGAAATTGAAGAGAACACAAAAATATGGGAAATTTTTCCATGTTCATGCATTAGAAGGATTAATATTGTTAAAATGTCCATACTACCCAAAAAGATCCACAGATTCAATACAATTCTTATCAAAATAACCTATGACATTCTTTACAGAAATAGAAAAAATAATCCTAAAATCCATATGGCACCACAAAAGACCCCCAACTAGCCAAAGCTATCTTGACCAAAAAGAACAAAGCTGAAGACATCATTGCTACTTGACTTCAAAATATATTACAAAGCTATAGTAACAAAAACAGCATAGTATTAACATAAAAACAGACACATAGACCAATAGGATAGAATAAAGAACCTAGATATAAATCCACATTTTTACAGCCGATTGATTTTCAAAAAAAGCACCGAGAACATGCACTGGGGAAAGGACAGTCTCGTCAATAAATGGTGCTGGGAAAACTGCATATCTATACACAGAAGAATGAAAACTAGACCCCTCTCACCATATACAAAAATCAATCCAAAATGGATTAAAGACTTAAATGTAAGACCCAAGACTATGAAACTACTAGAAGAAATCATAGGGAAAATGCTTCAGGACATTGGTCTCAGCAAAGAGTTTTTTGGATAAGAACTCACAAGCACAGGCAACAAAAGCAAGAATAGACAAATGGGACTGTATCGAGCCAAAAGCCTTCTGTGTGGCAGAGGAAACAGTCAACAGAGTGAAGAGACAACCCACAGAATGGGAGAAAATACTTGCAAACTGTCCATCTGACAAGGGATTAATGCCCAGAATATTTAAGGAACTCAAACCACTCAACAGAGAAAAACAACCACAAATAATCCAATTTTAAATGGGCAAAAGACCTGAATCAACATTTCTGAAAAGGAAACATACAGATGGCCAACTACCATGTGAAAAAAATGCTCAACATCACAAATCATCAGGGAAATGCAACTTAAAAGTAAGATATCTCACCCTAGTTACAATGTCTATAATCAAAAAGCAAAAATAACAAATGCTGGTGAGGATCAGACAAAGGGAAACTCTTACACAATGTTGGCAAGAATGTAAATGTGTGCAGCCATTACAGACAACAGCATGGAGGTTCCTCAAAAAACTGGAACTAGAACTAGCATATGATTCAGCAGTCCCACTCCTGGGTATATACCCAAAGGAAAGGAAATCCGTATGTCAAAAAGATTTCTGCACTCCCGTGTTTATTGCAGCAGTATTCACAATAGCCAAGATGTAGAAGCAAGCCAAGTGTCTAAAGAAATTGTGGTATACACACACAGTGGAATATTATTCAGCCATAATAAAGAATGGAATCTTTTTTCCATTCTTGCAACAACATGGCTGAGGCTGGAGGACATTATGTTAAGTGAAATAAGTCAGGCACAGAAAGACAACTACTGCTGTTGTCTCGCATATGTGGGAGCTAAAAAAGTTGATCTCATATAAGCAGAGAGTAGAACAGTGGTCACCAGAGGACAGGAAGCGGGGGACAGAGGGGAGGATAGGGAGAGATCGGTTAATAGGTACAAAATTACAGCTACATAGGAGGAACAATTTCTACTGTTCCAGAACACAGTAGGGTGTCTATAGTTAACAATAATTTTTATATGTTTCAAAATAGCTAGATGAGAGGATTTTGAATGCTCCCAACACAAAGAAATGACAAGCGTTTGAGCCTTCAGATACTAACGTCCCAGCTGACACCAAGTAGAGCAGAGACTAGTTGTCCTAGGCAAGCCCTGCCTAGATCGCAAATTCATGAGCACAATAAATGTTTAAACCCACTAAGAAGTTTCAAGGTAGTTTGTTGTGGAGCAGAATAGATGGGCACTTTATAAATGTGTGTTGAACGAATAAAGGAACGAATATTTCAGGGCAGACAGAGAAAGGGGAGACTGTGGGGGAGCGGGGGCTGTCAGCAGAGTGGAGGGCATCAGAGAGTGAGAGTGAGTGGCCCCAGGACTGGTGGCCGAAACTTTAAGTCTGGTCTCCCCTGACCACTGCACCCATATTTTGTGTGAGATTTTTATTCTTCCTTCCTTACGTCCTTCCCTCCCTCCCTTCTTCTTTCCTCTTACTTTCCTTTTATATTGACAATCTCCATCTCCCACATCTACAAAAATCCAGGAATACAAAAGTAGAAAATCAAGACCAAGGAGACAAGGAGAAAGGAATTATGCCAAATGATGGGTTGCTGCAGCTGAGCTTCAGATTTGCCTGAGCTTCCTGGCAGCTAGGGCAAAAAGTGAAACAAGGCAAGTGACTCAGTTCTCTTTACTGGAAAAGGAGAAGCATGCCAGTTGCTTAGTGAAGTAGATTTTCCTAACACCTAACATGTTAGAAGAAAGATCTTGCGTGTTCTTGTGTAAGAGACACTGGTGACATCATGCCCTCAACAGCAAACACAGAAGTGGTTTCTTTGTTTCTTGTAATGACGTCTTTACTGACTTCAAAATACACTACAAAGGTAAAGTAACCAAAACAGCATGGTACTGGCATAAAAACAGACACATAGAACCAATGGAACAGAATAAAGACTCTAGATACAAATCCAGAGCCCAGAGCTCTGGCGTTCAGAGTGTATCCTGACATCTCTACCGACAGGAGGACAGCATGTCCCTTCCTTGGGTCACAAACATCTGAGAACACGTTTGGAATAATGACTCTAGCCCCTCCATAGGAGAGACGGCCTTGCTGGGAGTTTGGGTCCCGGCAGGTGCCCCAGGTGATCTGGTTGCTCTCCAGGCTTGGGTCCTCACGCCTAAGGCCATCTTTCCTAAATCTCAAGAAAAAGCAAGGCCCCACCTTCTGCTGGGGCCGAGGAGCACTCTGGAAGGCAGGCGAGCAGGCAGAGGACGGCCTGACCAGGGCCCGGGGGCTGCCTCCACTCCCTCTAGTCTTCCCAAGCCACCTAGGCACTCCGCAGTAGCCCCATTTGACAGATGAGAACACTGATCCTGACGAGGTTTGAAGTCAGGGTGACCCGTCAGAATCCACAGAGCTGCCAGGTGACACCGGGAAGAAGCCAGTCCTCCCGGCTGTGACGCACGTCAGCCCTTCACAAACCCAGCCCGAGGTTCATTCCTTCAAGAAGCAGGTACTGAGCACCTACTGTGTGCCAGGTCTGTTCCAAGTGCTGAGCTTGCAGCAGGGAACCAAACCGGCCTGGTACATTAACTAGATTCAACATATTCACTGCATTCTCTTGCTTTCTGCATTCCTGATGTATCGGCATCGAGGCGCACAACCAGGAGGGGCCCTTCCAGGGTTAGCTAATTCCTGGCGACAGTAAATGACTTCCATATGCTAACCAGTCGACCCTGGCCCCTCTGTCTGGCTTTTCACTCCGCCCTGCCCCATCTCCCCAGGGCCACACTCCAGAGCCACGGACGCCCCCACAGCCCAGAGCCTGCACATGTGATTCCCGCTGTGCAGCCCGGAGCCTGCTCAGCGGCTCACCCAGCCCTGCCCGTTCCTCCCTGCAACAAAAAACAAGGAAGGGAAGGCCGGGACCCCATGTTTTCCCGCTCCCTCTGCCTTGGCTGCCTCCCAACCCGCCCTGGCGCGCCTCCTCCTGGGACCTGTGAGTGACAAGCCAGCTTTCCAGTACGCTGCTTCCTGCCCTGCTGGCCTACCCCACACCTGAATCAAACCAAACTGCTGGGTACCATTTTTTTTCTTTCTTGAAGACAGAGTCGCACTCTGTCGCCCAGACTAGAGTGCCGTGGCATCATCGTAGCTCACTGCAAGCTCAAACTCCTGGGCTCAAGCAACCCTCCTACTTCCTAAGTAGCTGGGACTACAGGTGTGCACCACCAGGCCCAGCTAACTTTTCTATTTTTTATAAAGACGGGGTCTCGCTCTTGCTCAGGCTGGTCTCAAACTCCTGACCTCAAGCAATCCTCCCTCTTTGGCCTCCCAGAGTGCTAGGATTACAGGTGTGAGCCACCGTGCCTGGCCTGGGTACCTTTGTGAAACACCCAGCCTGGCCCTCAGGGCCCACAGAAATAGCTCTGACCAGTCCGTTGTCAAAGCAGGAGGTCCCAGGGAACCCCAGCACTGCCCCGGGGTCAGGGGGATTCTGGGTGGTGTGGCAACCCCCAGGCCAGGACTCCAGCCCGATGCAGCTGGGCAGCCCTGGCCTGCCCCCACCTGCCCACACACCCCAGGGCCCATGAATGTGGACACAGAAGCCAAGGGACGAGACCCGAGTGGCAGAAGAGGCGCGGAGGGGCCAGGAGGAAACGCGTAAACAGATCATTTTGTGGAAGCTCTACAATCCCACCTTTGAGCAAACAATGAGACTCCGTGGCAGACTGAAGCTGGCACAAGTTTAAACACTGAAGTATCGGATTTCAATCTTTTGACAGACTCACACAAACTCAAAAGGAGTGGCCGCAAAAGACCTAGAACTAGTCCCAGAAAGATGACTCAACCCTAACTGATAACTCACGAGTCAGAGGCAAACTCTGGGCTGGAATCCTGCCTGCAAGTGGCAACTGTGAGCAGCCTGCAGCGACTCTCTGGACCTCAGTTTCCTGGTCTGTAAAATGGGGAGAAGAGATGCCCTTGGGCAGGAGGATGTCAGCTTCCAGCCTTCCCCTCCCCCCGGAATCCTTGGCCCTTCCTCCCTGGCTGCCTCTCCTCCTCTTCTTACAGCTCCACTTAAGTAAAGTCACTCTGGTCTTAAAAACACTCTCCTACCCCACCCCTTAGGCTCTGGAGGACTCACCTGTGCCCGGGCCCCACCTCGCTCCCTCCACTTCCTCACCTCCCCACCTACCCCTGCCTGGCTGCTGCCCACTCCCACCCTCCCTGCTGCTGACACGAGACTCCCCGCAGGCAGGTGGGTCTCTGCCCACTGCCTCCCAACCACACCTGCGTTCCCTCCTGTCTCTCTGCTGCCCCCTCCATGCTGGTCCCCTGGCAGCCCCTCCAGGGCCCCACAGGCCGGCCCCCAGGGTCCTACTAGCAGCCCCCTCCTCCCCACCTCCCACCCTGACACTGCAAACGCCAGGGGCTCCATTACCCAGGATCCCTGAAGTGAGCACTGATCCACCTGGACCAAAGGGGACGATTGGAGCCCATGTGAGTTGCCTGGAACTGCAACAGTGGCTGGTGGCCTCAAGGGAGCGTGACACAGCAGGACACTGCCTCCAGCTTATCTGGGACCTCAGCCCTCCCACCCCACAACCCGGCCTCCTGGGCCCACGGGAGACCTTCTGCTCCCTCCAGCCCCACTGCAGCCAGCCTGGGCCCCCTCCTTGTGCCCCTGGTGTGCGCATGTGCCCTTGGTGTGTGAGTGTGCCTTCCTGTCCCCGGGAGAAAAGGGCTGGTTCCCGAAAATGCCGCTGCCTGCTTGGAAAGGTGAAATGGGGTCAGGGAGCTGCTGAGTGGAGGGGTGAGGCCCGGGCTGGGGCAGGAGAGGGAGAGACCCCAGACAGAACGAGATCCAGCCCAGACGTGTGCCACGTCCCACCCCCATCCCATCTCAAGCCTCTGAGCCTTTGCACGTGCTGTTCCTTCGGGCAGGAACACCATCCTCGCACCTGCTCCTCACGAAGGTCCCTCGTGTTCTTTCCTTCCTCGACCAGATAGCCAGGACTGCAGACAGCGAGGCCCACGGAGTGGGTTCGGGCCCCACCGCCCCCCGGGCTCATCACACAGCACTGGAGGCAGCTGTTTCATGTCCTGTCCCCAGCACCCAGCGCTCAGCTTGCCACCGGGTTTGCACTCACAGCCCTTGGCATCTACTTAGTGTGGAATATTGGCCGTCACCTGAAATGTGCCCTCTATTTGAAACCCCACCACCTGAGTCTCACGCTTGGGTGGACGCACTTAGACACCCCAAAGCAGGCACAGCCATGGCCAGACACCCGCGCTGTGCGCAGCGCACCTGTGAGGCTAGATGCTGCGTGTGTGTGTGTGTGTGTGTGTGTGTGTGTGTGTGTGTGTTCTTCACCTGTTTTGCTTTTGCAGTCTCTTCCTCTACACGGGACAGAAGTAGGCACCATTACCTTCCCTTTGCATGTAAGAAGCAAAGTCAGAGGGTAAAGCCACATGCCCGGGGCCACACAGGGAGAGTTGGGATTCGGACCCAAGTCCAGGGCTCCTTGGGCAAGACAGGGGTCCCCTGCATGGCACTCCATTGCGGAGGATGCGCTTTGGCCCCGCCCTGCTCACCCCTGCTCGAGGTTAAGGCTGGTCCCCGTGAACACGTGGAGACTGTCCTTCTGGGCTGCCCCAAGCACGGCGGGCCTGGCCGTCACCCTCTCTGCCTTCGCTGCCCATGCTCCCCGGCCCTGTTTCCCTGCAGCTCCTGTCCTCTCTTTTGTTGTTGATGTTGTCAAATAAAACATCTAAATACATAGAACATGCAAAGAAGGTTAGAATCGCCTTAAATCCCACAGCACAGAGACAGTGTCTGTCCCCACGGTGGTGAATGTGTGAGCCATGGCCCAGATCCAGCCCATTTTGAGGGCCTTAACCATGTTCTCCAACTGAGCATTTTACAATTTTGTTAAACTAAAGGATTGTTTTTATCACAACAAAAATTTACAAATCTAGGCATCCTGTGCTGTCCCTTCACGTGGCAGCCAGCTAAGGCTGAGGACCAGCTGCCCACTCCTATAAGACAAGCCTCTCCGTTTTGCCACAGTCCCCACCATGCCCTGTTGTGTCCCCAGGTGGGCCCACTTCCCTCATTCACTTACAGGTCTGACCCCCGTGGGCATTCAGCTGGCAGCCCCCGCTCCGGGCATCCCCAACAGCTAGCAGCTATCAGACCCCCGAGGCACGCCACACACTGCTCAAATGAGCTTGACATGGCTTAACTCATTTAATCCCCACATTAGTGAGGTGGGGTAAGCACTACAGTTATACCCATTGTGCAGATGAGGCTCAGGGAGGCTAAGTCAATCGCCTAAGAGACGGGGCAGAGTGGCAGGGTCGGGACTTGAACCCAGGCAGTCTGGCTCCAGCGTCTGGGCCCCCGTCCCGCTGTATGTGAACACACACACTCTCAGTTCTGTGTTCAAGATAAGTTTCCATGCTAATCAGTGTAATCTAGGAAAATCGGCGTAATAGAAACAAGAGAAACTAAAAAGATAAAAACTTACCGAAAATAGCCAGCGTGGAGGTCTAAAGTTCTGCTCTGCCCACTTTTCTTGCTTCTAAGAAAATGCCTTCTCCCTGCGGCTCTGGTGGGGCCATGCAGCCCCTCGCCTCCCTTCTGGGGCCAACTCGTGTTTCTCCCCTGCCGTTGCCACTGTTGTTCCCGAGATGGGCACGTGGCCCAGGCCTGGCCAACCAAAGTGTTGCCCTGAGAATTTTCTTTTTGTCTGGCCCTCTCTCTGAAGGCAAAGGTGATGTGATGCTAGCCTGGAGCTGGGAGAAAGAGAGAGGAGAAATGAGCAAGGACATTCTAGTCTCTGGTGTCCGTGTCCCCAGGCCAACGCCATTCCAGAGTCTCCAGGGACCAAGCCAGTGAGTTCCAGTTTAAGCCAGTGGTGTGGGTCACTTTTACTACAACAGAAGGTAGACGCTTGAATTCTCCATCGCCGTTATTCCCCTTAATGACCCTCACTGACCCCTCACCAGGACGCAGCACGGAGACTCTTCCCAAATTCACTCCCTATCAGTGATGCTGGGAGGAGCCTCCGTGTTGGAGGCAATTCCTAGAAGTGACCTTGAACATCAGAGCATGCCCCGCTGCCCTGGGCCCCATCCCTGCCTGGGGACTACCCAGTCACAGGCCCTCGCCTGGGTCCCGCTCCTACTGTCCCTCTGCCCCTGTCACTGCTTCCCAGCAAATCTTATGGCCACCCTGGAGGAGGAGTGACAGGGCTGGGGGAGCAGGCATATTTGGAGAGCCCTGTGCCTCCTGAGACCCCTCACAGCTCGGTCTCACAGCCCAGACCTCAGCTGTCCCAAGATGCAGCTGTGTCCCACCCTGCCAGCCCCCATACTCTGTCACCAACTCTGAGTCCTTGAGAAAAAAGAAGAAGTCAGAGAAAATTATGAAGGGGAGAGGGCTCAGGGTGATCTATGCCCCCACACAGTGCAAAAGAGTGGACATAGTAGTCAGATTTTGCTTAACCACACCATCTCCCCTATGTTCCCTTCATTCCTTCATTCATTCCACACCCCCACACCCACTATGTCCCCAGGACTTTTCCAGACACCGGGACACAAAGGTGGCCTTGAGCTCCCCGGGCCTCCAGACTGATGGAGAAAGAGATGAACGGACCAGTACGTGCCGTGAGGTGACCGTGAAAGGACTTTTATCTTACAGCTATTTCTTTGCACCACACCTTTTTCCATAAAGGATTGAATCAATCTGCCAGAAAAGGCACGAGCAATAACATTTTAAATTTTAACAGCAGAAGAACGTGTTTACGGAGCACCTACTCTGTCCCAGGCATCTCCCACATGTCATCTCACTGTATTTTTTCAAACCCTGAGGTGGGCACTGTCTGTCCCCTCTCACAGGTCAGCAAAACGAGGCTCACCGCGGGTAAGTGACTGGCCCGAGTCCGCACAGTCCTGAGGGCGGACCTGGCAGCCACGCGGCTGAGCCCGGCCCCAGAGTCCTTGCGGCATAATAGAACAGCAGTGGCTGAGCTTCACGTTGGACAGTGAGTTTCCTAGCAGCCTATGGGGAAAGAAAAACTGACTGTACTACCCAGCTGGTCACTAGACATGGAAAAAGCCAGATATTTCTTTGAAGGGGAGCAAAGCCTTTCCTAACACTGAATTAATTTGCCTTTTCTCATGTGGGGGTTGCCAGTGAGCTTGTGGTGCGGAATACACAGGACTGCCCAAGCTGGGGGTTTCTTTGGCTTGTGTGTGGGGAGATGGCTGAGTAAACGCCCATGGTCCCCTGGAGAAGGTTCATGTGACCGTCCCTCGGTGTGCGCACATGCGTGTGCATGTACGTGCATGTGCATGTGTGTGCATGTGCATGTATGTGCATGTGTGTGTGTGCATGTGTTCGTGTGTGCATGTTTCTCTCAGTCTCACTGTCTTGCTCTTCTTATCGGCCCCTCCCTCTCTCCAGCTGTCTCTTTGGTCTCTGTCCCTCCCTGTTCACACCCAGATTGCTAAGGTCCCTGCCGCTCGAAACTCCGCCAGTTTTTAGGAAGTGCTGCTGCATCAAGAGCCTCTGCATGAGACCCCAGCGGGCCAGGACTTACTTCCTCCCCACACAGGGCTGGGCGGGGCTAGCAGGAAGGGGCCTCTTACAGTCAAGGTGACGCACCCCTGCCTGGCCAGCCCGAGCAGCAGCTGGGTCTGCGGGACAACGGGAGCACAAGCCACCTTTCCCCTGAGGGCTTCAGATGGACCTGTGCCACCCAGGTAAGCACCTGGGGCCAATGTCTCTGGGCCTCAGCGTTCTCTCCTGTAGAATGGGGATAATGGTGCGGGCCTCGCAGGGTCCTGCGAGGAATAGGTGTACACATGGCTAGAACACAGGTGGGAAATGCAGCGCAAGCTACAGGCGTGTAGGAGCTCAGGCTGGGTGTGCAGTTGTGTGTCAGAGGCCGGGGCAGAGCAGCAAGCAAAGCAGGCCCGCCCTCCCGAGCTGTGCTGCAGTCGGGGAGCAGACAGGAACTGTAATGCCATGTCATATGTCTGCTGGTGGCAAGTAGGATGGAGAAAAGTGAAGCAGGATAAGGGAGGTGGCGGGGCATGGGGGAGGATGCAAGAGGAGATGCCCTTTGAGCAGAGACCTGAAGGAGGGGAGGGAGCGATCTATGGAGTTTCTGTGGAATGAACATTCCAGACAGAAGGAACAGCCAGTGCAAAGGCTCAGAGGTGGCACTGAGAAAATTTATTTGTTGTGATAAAGATGCCAATGTTGTGATGTTGGTGACAGTGCTGCCTGTCTTGGCGGTTCAAGGGTCCTGAGGCCCCTTTCTGGCGTTTAGGGGTGGAAGGGGCCTTGGGGAGGCCGAGGACACTGTCAGAGCCAGCAGAGGGCCAGGAGTGAGCAGCAGGGGCCTGACTCGACCCTCCCCGGTAACCAGCCGCGAGTCTGCGGACAGAGAGTTGAGAGGAGGCTACACAGCTGCTGAGGAAGAGAGCAGGACAGGTCATGTTTGGGGGAGGCAGAGAGAAGGGTCGGAAGGGAGGCCGAATTGCTGCACTGGAGTTTCAGAATGTTCCAGAATTGCCTAGAATTCCAGAACATAAGGCCTGGTAGGAACCATCCCGCTTTCCAGGTGACTGCGACCTTGTCCAGCAAAGCACCCTTTCTTCAACAACACCCCACACAGAGAACCTGACCCTGCCTACCGGGCTCCCCGACCCCCAGACGGGGGAGGCCGTGGGCTCCAGGGAACACAGTTAGAGAACCACCGATCCATTTCAACAGCTGCCCACTTACAGATGGGAAAAGGAAACCAGGAGAGGGAAAATCTTCCCACGGGAGAGGCAGGACCACTCCCCATCTTCGGACTCCCTGTCCAGTGCTCTCTCCCATCGCCCGCTTCTCCTGTGGGCTGTTGGGGGCAGGTGGCTCCCATTCTGGACAGGCTCAGTGAACACGTCTGGGGCGACTGAAGGCAAAGGGAGACCCAGGAGGGGTGGTGCCCGGCGCAAGGTTACCCCGCAGGCGAGAGGGTGCAACGAGGCAGCAGGAGCCCCTGCTGAGGGAGTAGCCCCTGCCCCGCCGTCTGTCTTTCCACCGCCACACTGTGGTTGCAGGGGTGGCTGTCCCCGCGGTGCCCATAAGGAAGCTGAGGCTCACAGAGGTGAACGGGAAGCGAGGACTGACTTGCTCAAGGCCACACAGCCAGGCAGTGGCAGAGCAGGGACAAGCAGCTGAGTGGGGAAGGAGCCTGCGTTGGCCTGGGCTGTGCTGGTGCAGGGGATTGGTCCGGGGTCGGGGGCGGGGGTGGGTCTGTTTTTCTTGAGGCTGCCACGGGCAGAAAGGGATGAAATGGGGTCAGCACAAGCGGTTTGCTGGGAGAGTTGGGGTCTCCCATTGAGCGATGCGTCTTCCCATTCATTCTGTAAACAGTCCTCGGTGTGCTGTGCAATGCTGGGGACAGCGGTGACCCGCCGAGGGCCTCAGCCTGCGGGGGGCGCTGGTCTGGGCTGTGGGCGTGAGGTGGAGAGAGGGGCAGACAGTGTGATGCTGGAGGTGGGGCATGGGGGAGACAGATCCTACAGAACCTGACCCAGATGTGCAAACGGACCTGGAGGTGGGAGGAAGTGGCTTTTCCCACCAGGGCAGGGAGATCTGGGCAGACTTCCTGGAGGAGGTGGAGGGGAGAGAGGGAGGGAAGGTCGTTCCCCTCTTATCCAGACTGGATCTAATCGGAGCTTCTCCATGGCCAGGTGACTTCCCCTGTCTGAGTTCCGATTTGTCATCCTGGTCTGGCCTGGGGCACGGGGGGACGCACAGGGATTTGGAGAGGTTCCAGCTCCAACCGACCTGCCAGCAGTTATGGTGACCCTCTTCCTTCTGAGGGCCTGGGTTTTCCCACCCTGATTATGGACAGGACGGTGGCGCAGGTTCACCCAGGGCTGCCTCTCCTCCTCCTGCCTCGGTCACGTGTCGGGAAGCAGGTAAAGTCCCCTCCCCCAGGGTCTGTGGGAGGCGAGAGGTCTGGGTGACAAAGCCCCAACGTGACCAAAGACAGGCACCGGCCTGGTGCAGCACAGTTAAAAATAGAGGCCGCTCGGGAGGGGGGAGGAAGCCACACGGCACCTGAAGGGCCTCTGGGACCAGGGCGGGAGCGCCCCGCCCACACCCTGCTGTCCCTGGCTGTCCCTGGTGGGCGTCCCTCGCACGGAGACTTTGAGGGGCCTCTTTTTCTGGGCCCCAAGATGGCGTCGCCCTGCTGCCCCGGAAAGGGGAAGTGAGGCCAGCTGCCCTGGAAGCGGGCTGCAAGCGCAGAGATTTCTAAAAATACGACGGGAAAGAGGAAGGGCAAAGGGGAAGTGGGAGGAGCTGGGGAGAGGTCGGGGGGCATCACGCCCGCTGCGGCCAGGCCGCGGTGCCAGGGCGGCCACCGCCTGCGGGCACAGGGGGGTCGGGGGCCAGAGGGGCCTTGGTGGGGTGTGAGAGGCCCAGAGCTAAGTGGGGAGTGAACGGGGGTCCCTGGGTGGCGATTCTGGTTTTATTATTTTGTGTGTTTTACTATTATTACCAACGATCCACCTCCACAAGCCTCCACCGGTGCCTGAAACTCCATCATCACCGAGCTTAGACTCAGAAGTGGCCGCTCCCAGCCTGTGTCCTTGTCACCTCCCTGAACCTCGGGGTCCTCAGCTCTGAAGTGGGGAGAAGCTATCTGGTATTTAACAAGCAGTCAGAGGCAGGCTCGGCCACGTGCACCGTGCCGGCTACCGCAGGCCGGGGGACGTAGGTTCAGAAGTGCTTGGCCAGGTGCCACCTGTTGGGGACCGGACGGACCCCGACAGAAGGGGACAGTGGGCTGAGAGGATTCATGATATCCTTGTCGACCGTGAGGGAGCATGAAAGCAACTGTATGCAGTAAAAACACAAGCCCCCCTCGTCATTCCCACGCAGCCCCACTTCCCGGGAAGCTGTGTTGCCGTGTGTTTCCAACCACACCCGTGCCTCAGTCTCCACAGCTCTACCATGTTGGCTTTTCAGGGGCGCAGAGGTGTCTGTAGGCGACATCCTGCATCTTGTCTTCATTCTCAAACGTGCAACCATGTCAGAACATTCAGGTTTAGTGTCTGCTGGGTTTGATGGTTTGTGTGGAGACATCTGGCTTTGGAAGGTCACATCAGGGCTGTGGCTCGGAGCCCCAGCTGGGCCCACAGCGCACCCCAGCTCTGCCACCTTCCAGAGGTGTTGGGAGTGGGTGGGACAGCCGGAGCACGGGGCCTGGCACACAGCAGGTGCGCGCCCAGCATGCCCTTCCTTACCAACGGCGCGGCTCGATCCCAGCGATGCTGGGGGACCGGGAAGGAGGCGGTGGAGGGGACAGTGTCCACACGGGCCCAGGAGGGCAGCTGGGAGGAGAGCCAGAGGGTAAGCAGGAGGTGCGAGGCAAAGAGGGAAAGGAAGGGCGTCCTGGGCACAGGGAACAGCCTGTGCAAAGGCCACTGGAGGGCAAGAGCTCAGGGGAGGGAAGGAAGGGAGGGCGGCCAGGGAGGCCGAGCAGAGCTCAGTCCTGGGGCGGGGCAGGGCCACAGTGTGAGAGGAGGGTGGGGGGCGCACGAGCAGGACCAGTGAGCCCAGTAAGATTGGGGACTTGTCCCCAGACGATGGGACGCTGTGGGAGGCTGGACTAGGGTGGGCAGAGGAGCCAGGGAGGCTTGGGGAGGCATCGCAGTCCCCGGAGCAAAGTGACAGTGGTCAGGATGAGGGTGGGGCCGTGGAAACGGAAGGAAAATAGACGGCACTTGTTCATGGAGGAGACCCGTGAAGGGGTGAGAGACAGGAGGGTGTCAGGTGCCTCCCAAGGGCGTGGGGGCCATTTCCAGAGCTCAGGAACTCAGGAAGGGGCCTCGTGGGGGGAGACTTGGGAGTTCAATTCTGGGCACGATGACAAGAGCGGCGGTGGCAGTACTTGGGGGGGGGTTGTCGGATCTGAAGCTCAGACGAGGGGCTGGAACTGGGGATGTGTGAGAGTCCTTGGCCCATGGAGGGGCCAGGAGCTGAGGAGACCTGGTGGGGGAGAGGGGCGTCGGCCTAGGGCTGAGTCATGGCCCACGCTGACCTGACCACGCACACGGGGAGCACCCACAGACGCGCGAGCCCACCCTGGCTCCCACCCCGGCAGCCTGTCTGCACCTGGTCTCCCGGCAGGTGTGCCCAGCCAGAACAGGCCCTCGGGACTCAGGCCCCAGCCAGCAGCAAAACCAAAACACCTGCTCATTCTCCTCAAAGTCAACTAGAGGTGGCTGGTTTTTCCATGGAGAACTCGGCCTCCCTCCCTGCTTCCGGCAGAGGAGTTCCCGCGGCTCCCCCGCTGCCCTGCTTGTATCCATGGAGATGGCCCCTCACACCTCTGTCCCTGCACATCCTGGGTATGTGACCCGGGGCAAGTCACCTCACCTTTCTGAGCCTCAGTGTCTTACACTGGAAAATACCTTCTTCAGAGAGGGTTAGACAGCACATTCATGCAGAGCCGGAGTAGGTGTTTGTGAGCTTCAAGTTCATGGAAGCCCTTGCTTCATCCCCTGGTGTAAGTGCCACCTGCCCCCTCCCCCTGGAAACAGGACCTCCAGATTTGCAGGGCTCAGAGTTGCAGGCGCAGAAAGAAGCTCCCAAGTGGGTGGCCGGGAGGAGCCACGCCCGCTCCCAGCCCCTGCTTCCTGGCCCCTGTGCACGCCCTGCTGGAGAGCGTGGCCCATGGCGGCCATTGATTTGGGGTGGATGGTGACCCCGGGTAGATGGTGCCCCATCCAAGCAGGACGTTGCGCAAGCTGACACCTCAACTGCACCTTCCAAAGGCTCCCTGTCACTCCGATGGGCTGGCGTCTTCGGTGGTGAAATGGGAGAGAGGGACGGTAGGTCCCACGGCCGCCGCTCCCTTCACCGCACCTTTGCGGTAAAGAGGGTCCCTTGGTCTGCTGTGGCGCCGTGTGGTGTGCTGTTGGCGGGTCAGCCGTCCTGGAAGCCGTGGATAGCGTTGCTGGCAGAGGCTCTGTGGGCAGGAAAGGTAAACACACCTGCAGGTGTGTGGATTCCACTCGAGGCGAATGGCTGACGTTTGCAGCATAGAAGGGGTCCGCTGCGGTCACTTTGGCACCAAGTTGCTGGTTGGTCTTCTAGAGACACGACGGGCTCAGCGTCGGGCTCTGTTGCTAGCAGAGTGGACGCTGCACGGTGGCAGCAGGATGGGCAGCCTCGGGGAGCAGGTCCCCACACGGCCCCGCAGGCTACGCCGTCCACGCACCCGCTCTCGCCAGCAGTGGCCGCCATCGGCGGGCCGAGTCACCTGCTGGTTCGCTGTTTTAGTGCCTCTCCTGTGCTGGACGCTTGCTGAGGGACATTAACACGCTTTACAAAAAGCTCTGTGCTTTGTGCCACCCCCACAGGGTCAGCCACGTGCTTCCTGTCCAGGCCTCTAACCTTCTAGCCTGCTTCTTTCTGGCCTCGGCCTGAGAAGCCAGGCCAGTCCCTCCTGCACGTGAATGCGCAGGTGTAGTCTCACTGCTCTGCCCATGGACAGGGGGTGTGCAGGGGCCCTGCTCACGGCTCTGCCCGGTGGGCCGACCTCCTCTCACCACTGTCTTCTGGGACCCCTTTGAGCAGGGCTGCAGTTCAACACCTGCTTAGTTTTTACTTTCGCTCAAACACCGAGCCAACCCATCCCGCAGCCAGGCTTGGGCACTTTCCTCTGTTGTCAGAAGGTCAAGAGGGGCCCACCGACGCAGACACTGTGTGAGCTGAGGAACAGGCCCTGGTGCAATGGTGGTGGGTGACATAAGGGCCTGGGCTACCTGCCCATGGAGCCTACTGGGGCCCTCCGGCTCTGCTCATGCCTGCTCCTGGGTGAGCCACTTACAGTGGACTGCTGTGGGGCTCGCCTGACCTCGTGACTTGGGGGGTCGGACAGACCCATCTTGGCCGCTCAGTTTCTTGGTGTTGCACAGGCAGGTTCCTGTCTCTACCAGGACCCAGGGGCATTCCAGAACTGTCTTCTACATCGTGCATAACTCTCTGCTGCAGAGGGCATGGCCTTGCTCCCATGGGGCTGGTGTTGCCAGTCTCCTGCTGGGGCCCCCATGAATTACGCATGGGCACACCTCTAACTCCTGTGTTTCTATCGGGTGGCCTGGCCCACGCCCAGACAGGCTGCAGAGCCCTGCCCTGCCCTGGCCCACTCAAACCTGGCGGCCCTGTGTGTCACTCCATGAATGGGTTGGAATGGCACCCCAGGGGTGGAATATGCTGCCTCGGAATGCCAAGAGGCCTCCCAGGTGTTTGTGTTTCCTTCTAAGTGGTGGAATACGCGACAGGGAAACACTCGTCCTTTGCTTCAGAAGAGATGTCCCAGAGCGGATGGGACCACCTAGAGCTTGCGGACGTGGCAAGCCTCAGAATCATCGTAAGATCCACCTCGCGCTCTCTGGGGCTCCTGTGTCTTATCAGGGCCACCTCTCTCATCTGGCTCGGTTCACTTGCTGTCACCCATATGGGGACCAATGCCATGTTTGGGTCTCCAGGCGGTGCTATGACAGAGGGCAGGAGAGTTAACAGGATCCTGGGCAGCCTGTCGAAGGGTTCAGCCCGCATGCCGCGTGGGTGTGGGCGATTTCTGCGCGGCCCCCCTCAGAGATGCAGACAAGGGGGCACTCGGCCTCCTCTCCGGGCTCATGCGGAAGTGAGTCTGTGCTTGTAGAATCTTTAAGCCATGTGCCCGGGCCGTTCCTAGAGCAGGGCGCGGAGGGGCCGGCCGGGCAGGCGGGAGACGCCACCCCAGGGTGCAGGAATGCCTGGGCCAAGTGGGGAATGGGCTGAGCACTGGACGTTTCAGGGGCGGCGAGGAGCGGGCAGGAGGGACTAGAAGGCGCTTATTGACAGAGGCAGGGAATGCAGAGGCTGGCTGCAGAGGCTGGGGAGGTAGTGGAGGCCCCGGGGCCAAGGCGAGGGCGTCTTCCCTGAGTAATAGGGAATCTATGGGGATTTTGACCAGTGTTGCGGATAGAACAGAAGCCACAACACGGAGTGGAGGTGGCACAGCTGACCCAGTATGGGAATCGTCATGGCACTGGGCTCAGAATGCCACCACACACATCCCATTTCACCCATTTCCAGGCACAGTTAAAAGAGCACAGGCTTTGTGGTCAGCCCAATCCAAGGTCCCGTCCCAGCTCAGTAACCTTGTCCTTGTGAGACCTTGATCGGGTCTCCTCGCCTCTCTGAGCCTCAGTATCTGGGGGCAGGGACTGTGGACTGTCCCCCCAAATCCAGCCTCTCCACCTTACATGGTAGAGCACCAGGACCCTGTCCTAAGCGTTCCTTTCCCAGCCTCCCTTGCAGCTAGGTGTTGCCATGTGAGCACGTCCTGGCCAATGGGATGCGAGGCCAATGGCAGGCCACTTCCGGGTTGTGCAAGTGAATAAGTGAATGGATGATGAGCATGCAGCCAGCGAAGGAGTCGAGTCAAGTTGCAGGGAAGAAGGCACGCCTCCAGCAAGTACTGAGTACTGAGTACTTTACTGAGTGCTGACGTGTCAGGCTCGTCCTGGGTGCTGGGACGCAGCAGTGAGCACAAAAGCAAAACAGGCGAAGCTCGGGGAGCTGAGGGCCCACTGGGAGCGAGAGAGAAGATGCGTGTGAGCAAGATACTTCGGGGGTCTCTGTGGGGGGTCGGTGGGAGAAAGAGCAAGCAGGCCCGGAAGGGAGCGGCAGGCGGGCCCCAGGGCAGAGGGCAGGCGAGTCCTGGGCGTGCGGAGGGCAGAGCGCCCTCAGGACGGCAGAGCCCGGTGCGGCCGGAGCGAGTGGGCAGGAGGAGGCCGGTCTTCTCTCCGCAGACCCGGCGGAGCTGAGCAGCGGGGAGGCGGAGGAGCTGCAGTGCATCAAGTGGCACCGGAAGCAGCTTCTGGAGGACATCCAGGTGAGTGCGCAGGTGCACGCCCGTGCTGACGCTCGCCCACGAGCACGCATGCACGCTCGCCTCCCCACCCGGTCCCGCCCCGGCCTGCTCAGAGAGCACGGCCAGACCCCGGCCACACCCAGCCCGGGAGCAGGAGAGCAGGAGACCACAGAATCCCGAGGACCCATCAGTGGGGGCCAGAGGGCAGCCATCCAACAAAGCTCCTACTGTGTGCCAAGCCCCACCCGGGCCTTAACCAGCCTCGTCCCACGGCCAGTGCTAACCCCAGCTGTGTGGCCTCAGCCAGGCCTCATCCCCTTAAATTGTGGACCCTTGGTCAGGAGTTCAGCTGTCAGTTTCCTAGACACCAGCTCATCTGGTTCTCAGCAACCCTCTGAGGCAGGTCTGGGATCTGCTCCTGGAACTGCCTTGCTCCATCCTGCCCCAGGGCCTTTGAACATGCAGTTCCCCCAACCAGGACTATCCCAGCCCCCTTGTGCTCCTCTCATTTTGTCATTGTCAGCTCTAATGCCACCTCCTCCTGGAGGCTGCCCTGACCACCTGGCTACAGGTGCTGCGCCCCCACTCCCCCCCACAGGAGAGTCCAGTGAGGGAGGAAGGCGCAAAGTCATTTGCCAGCTGGTCTTTGCTGAGCTCTGCTCAGCCATGTTTTGCACAGTCGTTCCCTGCGGCCCATGGCCATTTACGTGCCCAGCACTGTCTGTGCGCTCCACGAGAGCAGCACCAGGTCTGCCTGCCCCCACCCACACTGCAGCCCCAGCCCACTAGTGGAGCATAGTAGGTGCTCAGTTAGCACTTGCGAATGAACCCCCATTTTACTTGTGGGGAAGCCACTCCGTGACTCAGCCAAGGTGGCATGGACGGGAGTGGACGGGGCTCGGATGTAGGTGTCCTGGCCCCGAGCTGGCGCTGAGCCCTGAGCGGGGAGGGGCTGGGGTGCCTCTTGGGGGCTCTTGCCAGGTGCTCAGGTCACTGCCCTGAAGAGGAGGCTGGACCAGCGGCCCCTCTCCCCCTGTGCCCCGTGGTGGTGGTCACAGGGAGAGGAGTCAGGGGGTCTCCTCTGCCACCAGGCATTTCCTCCTGAGTCAAGATGAAACAGATTTGGGGTGGAGTCCGACCGCAGCGTGTGGCACCACCTCTCTGTGCTTCAGTCCTCCTCTATAACACCCACGGGAATTGTAGCGCCCCTGAGAAAAGGGCCTGCCCTGCCTGTGCCCTGGACTCCCCGTAGTACCTGGCGCATTTCGGCACCTAGGAGTAGGTGGAGGGAGGCCAGAGACAGCGGGGACCTGCCGGTGGAACTGGGGGCAGCAGGGAGCCATGCAAGGCTGGGGCAGTCTCCATACTGTACCCCAGAGAGACGCCAGCAGGCGGGGACAGGCGTGTCCAGTGGCCTTGGCTAGAGAGCAGAGGACTTCCTGCTGCAGAGAGGAGAGGCTGGAAGACTGGGTAAGGAGTAGGGGCCTCGGACGCCCGCCCCCCAAGACAAGAGCCAGTGGAGGGTCAGGCGCGGGCAGAGTCAATGGTTTGGGTGAGACTTCGAGGGTAGGAGACATCTGGGCAGGGGATCTGCCAGGCGGAGGGTCCCTCAGACCGGGGGCCCAGGACAGAGGTCAGGGAGGGCGCCAGGTCAGGAGTCTCGCCCAGGGTGCAAGTGGTCGCTGTGGGAGGGCCATAAAACCCCCCGGCTCCTGGCCTCTGCCCTTGCCGCTCCCGATCGCGCCCTCTGCCCACCCCGCAGAAGCTGAAGGATGAGATCGCGGATGTGTTTGCCCAAATCGACTGCTTCGAGAGCGCGGAGGAGAGGTGAGGGGCCTGGGGGCCCAGGGAAGCTGCCGCCATGAATGAGCAGGGCCGTGCTTGGCCTCCAGGTCTGGTGAAATTGGGGGTGGGTGCAGGAGGAGGCGGCGGCAGCGAGACAGGAGCAGGGCGGTCCTGTCCCATGCCCAGTCACAGCTGGCCCTTGCGTCCAGACTGACCGCTCTTGAGAGACACTGTCCTCCATCCCCTGCACCCAAAGTCTCGCCTGGCCCCCGGCCCAGCCCCTGCCTCATGGCTGGCCACCGCATCCTGGGATGCGGGTGGGGACGGCAAGCTTGGCCCGAAGGACAAGGATGAGGGAGCCCAGGCCGCACACGGCAGGCCAGGGCGGGACCCCTCCCTCCCCGCTCACCATTCAGGGGGGCACCCACCTGCTCCTGCTAGGGGAGGGTTCCCACTGGTTCCATGACCTGGGGCTGGCGCCATCCCTCTCTGGGCTTAGTTTCCCCATTTGTGCAATGAGGAGGCTGGTTCCTACACAATCCCCTAGGGCCCCAGAGCACTGACTCCTACATCTGGGGTCCCCACTCTGCCCTGCCCCCTTGATCTCCACCTCCCAGCCCCCTCCCGCCCCGATCACACGTGTGCACCCTCATGCCTGCGTCTCTAGCCTCCCTGTTCCAGCCACGCTGGTAACCATGTCGCCATGAGCCTGTGCTCTCGCCCCAGCCTCCCATCTTCCTGCACTGGCCCCCTCCAAGTTCTCCCCCACGGCAACTCTGGGCTCCTCTCCTGGGAGCTGTAAGTGCTCCTGCCTGGCCCATCGGAGGAGTCCGGGGAGGAGCCCAGAGCCGCGTTTCTCTCGCCCTCCCAGGGGGCTCCCGTGGAGGGCCCAGGACCCCGCACCCCGCTGTGAGGCCTCTGAGAATAGGGGCTCCCACTGGGAAGAGGGCCCCTGGGGATGGGGACTGCCTGGGGCCCGGGGCAGGCCGGGCTGACATCTCGTGTCCGCAGCCGCATGGCCCAGAAGGAGAAGGAGCTGTGCATCGGGCGCAAGAAGTTCAACATGGACCCTGCCAAGGTGGGCGGCCGCAGGGGCCTGGGCCGTGGGGGAGGGGAAGCTGCGTGCCGGACAACTCCATGATGTGCTCTCACTCCCCTGGACTGGCACAGCAGCCCGCAGAGAAGCACACTGCGGCCCACCAGGGCTGAGCACCTTGTCCCATGGCCAGCTGTGGCCGTGGCTGTGTCAATGCCATGGCATAGCGGCCTGGGCGGGAGGCGGCAGCCAGGAGGGCAGGGCAGTCTGTGGCGTCCACGCACTTGAGCCGGTCCGTCCCCGCTCTGGGCCTCTGCTTTCTCCTCTGTGGATGTGGCTTCGGGCAGTGCGGCCCTGAGATCTGGGGCTCGTCTCCAGAAGCGCCTCCCAGCCGTGGTGGGGGGAGCCCGCCTCAGTGCCACCACACCCCCTCTGCTGGCACCGAGCTCTGGCTCAGGGCTGGGTGGCCCTGCTCCCCACCCCCACCCCCATGGCCCCAGAGAAACCCTAGCCCCCACCCCTCGCCCTGCCAGGTGGCAGGTGGGCTCCCTTTCCTGCAGGGACAGAGACGGGCGGAAGCCGCGTGCCAAGGCGGGCAGGGCGGCCAGAGGGGAGGCCGGGCTGGGGCTCTGGGGCCTGACTGCTGGGGTCGGGGGCCATCCTTTCCTGTCGCAGGCCCAGAGCCACACACGGCCGGCCACCTCCCAGGCCACAGACCCCCAGACCCACCTCCATCCACGCAGACCCACGCACACTCTCGCACCGGCTCACACTCCCAGCCCGGCCCGGCCCGTGGGGGCCGCTGAGGGGTCCCCCTGCCCCCTGCCTGTCACTCGAGCCCCCACAGTCTGCACCTGCCTCCAGCGGTGGGACAGGAGGAATCATTACAGAAAACCAGGGATCAGCCCCTCACACCCCTAAAACTGGGGCGATGGCCTGTGAGTGCCTGGCTGGTGAGGGGGGATGTTTGTGAAATTGCCAACTCCGAAAAGCAGGTTCCAATGTGGTTTTCTTTTCGTGTGGCAAGGGAAGGAAGGTGCCACAATGGAGAGTGTCTACCTCTGAGTGCAGGACCGGGGCAATTTCCTCCGCTTTTGATTAGCTATTTTTTCTATCTTTCATACAATAGACATAGATTACTTGTGTGAAAGAATGAAACACTATTTTTAAATAATATGAGTTTTAGGGGAACAAAAGGAATGGCTGAATCATTGAATCCTAGAATTATGAATTCATAGAATCGCTGAAGCATATAATCAAAGAATGTCAGACTGAATGGGGACCCTGGGGAGCACCTGGCTCATTGCAGGAAGCCCAGCTTTCTTTGCACGCCTCCAGTGATGGAGAGCTCAGCACTTCACAGAGGCAGCTTCTACTAAGGAGGGGACACAACTTCGCAGAACAAGTTGTGCCAACGCCAGAATGCTGGGCCCCGCTGGGGCTCCCTCCCAGCCTCCCTCCCCCAGGCCTGCGCTGTGCGGGGGTGGAGGGACTGCTCACGACTGTGTCCCCCTCCAGGGCATCCAGTATCTCACCGAGCACAAGCTGCTGACCCCTGACGTCCAGGACATCGCCCGGTTCCTGTACAAGGGCGAGGGCCTCAACAAGACAGCCATTGGCACCTACCTGGGGGAGAGGTGAGGGGGCGGGCCCTAGGGAGGCGGGCAGTGAGGCTGCGCAGGTAAGTGGGAGGGCGAATTATGTCAGGAAAGTCGTAACTCCTAGGGCCAGAGGGGGCTCACTGCTCACCCTCCCCGGATTCTGAGCTGAGGCCTGCCTGCCTGCATTCATTCATTTATTCAACAGATAAATATTGTTTAGTGTCTACTGTATTCCGGGCATTATCCTAATCCCCGGATGTACACCAGTGAACACGGCAGACAAGCTCCTGCCCTCGGGGAGGTGCCTCCTAATGGGGAAGACCGATCTCAATATATGCAAAGTATGTTAGAAAAGGATAAGTTCTAGGGATACGAGTAAAGCTGGGAAGAGGGGTCAGAAGCGCTGGGAACTATGAGTAGGGCTGTGATTTTAAATCGTGTGGACAGGAAGGGCCTCACAGAGAAGGCGATGTTTGGCTGAAAGTTAAAGGAGTTGAGGGAGTGAGCAATGCAAACCTTGGGGAAGAGCGTTTCAGGAACAGCAAGTGCAAAGGCCCTGGGGCAGAAGCAGGCTCAAGAAAGGGCAAGTTAATGAGTCTGGCAGGGGGCAAGAGTGGGAGGAAGTAGTAGGCAACAAGGTGGGGACCCGTGGGAGGGCTCTGGTTTGGGGAGTGGTCTGAGACCACCCTCTGGCTGGTGGCTGAGGCGGGCTGTAGGAGAAAAGGGTGGAGCTGGCCAGGAGCCAGTGCTCCTTCTCCCAGGCTCCCCAGAGGACACGATTCCCTCCCTAGGCGAGCAGGGAACGCAGGTGGCGAGAGGACCAGCCCCCCTCCCCCATTCAAGAGCTGGGAAGAGGCAGGAAATGGGGGAGGCCTGCTTCTCCCCATTGTACAGATGAGGAAACTGGGGCTTCGGGAGGTCAAGTGGCTTGAGCAGGGTCACCCAGGTAGGAAGTAACGAGGAAGGACTTGGCTCAGGGCAGGCCGCTCCAAAGCCAGAGGTCCCCTGGCGGCCCGCTCCGTGCTGGCGGGCGTGAAGGGAGGACAGGGTGTGCCCTCGGGGTGTGATACGGGCGGGGCAGCTGTGAAGAGACCAGATGGTGGCTGGACCACGGAAGGACGGACGTCTCTCATCTCCTCTCCCTCCCCCACCTCAAGCCCTCCAGGAGGAGGGTGCCAGCAAGTGCCCGAGTGTGTCCCGCCCTCCTTCTGTCCCCTCCCCAGGGACCCCGTCAACCTGCAGGTCCTCCAGGCCTTCGTGGACTGCCACGAGTTCGCCAACCTCAACCTCGTCCAGGCCCTCAGGTGAGCAGTCTGGCGCAGAGACCCGGCCCTTGGGGTGGCACAGCAGGGGGCTGGGGCCTCACAACCCAACAGCTGGCAGCACAGAGGGCTGGGAGCAAAGAGGAGGAAGTGAGCAGCAAAAATGCATTAGCGGCAGTCCCTGCGTCCCAGGGCTGAGAGGACTGCCTGGAACAGGGCCCGGCCCACTGCTACCGCGACCAGTATTATTATATGGTTATGATGATATTTAATCGTCATAATCATCATTACTTTTTACCGTCATTCTACTACTTTTTAGATTAGTGCTTGTTTTATTTCATCAATGCAGCTTAGTATGTTTAGCATTTATTATTACTTATTTTCCAATTAGGATACTGCTGTTGTACTCTTATTTTTATAACTACAGAGGCAGTACAGTGTTTCAGTTAAGAGCACAAACTCTGGAGCCAGACTACACCATTCAAATCCCAGCTCTGCCACTCACCCTCCAAGTGACCTGGAAGAGGTCACAATAATATTGCTTTGTTTCCTCATCTGTAAAATGGGGATAATAATTCCAACTTAATAGTGTTGTGAGGACTGAATGAGAAAGAGTTTAGAACTGATTCATAGTAAATGCTTAGTAAGTCTTGCTGCTGCTTAGTAATGCCTGGACACTCAGCTCCCAAGAAGGGGCATCTGATGTGGGCTTTGAAGGGTGAGTAGGAGTTTTCAAGGCAGAGAAGGAAGAAGCCACCACTATCCAGGTAGTGTGGCCTGCCCTCCAACTCCCATCCTCTTTAAGGGAGAGGAGTAGGTGACATTGGAGTCTCTCATATTCATTCATTCATTCACTCAATCACTTATTCAGTGGTGAGTGAGTGAATACTGAGCAGTTCCTAGGTGTCCAGGCCTGTGTGAGGCCCAGGAAGAGATGGCAAAGGAACAGGCACAGCCCTCGCCCTCAGGGAACTTAGCGTGACGCTATAGAAATCACCAGCTTCCAGAGCCGGAGAGAAGCTTAGGTTCCAAGAAGGAGAGGCCAGGCCAGGGACAGGCACCTGCCAGGGCCTGGGGGCCAGGCCAGGCAGCCGGGAACCCAAGGCAGGAGGCCTCCTTATGGGCCGCAGTCGGTGCTGGGATTCAGACGGGCAGAGGGGAGCGCTCGCTTGTCCCCGTATTCCGAGAGAAGGCATTTCCTGGATGCCTCCTGCGTGCTTGGTGCGCACGTGTGCAAATCCCACGTACCCTTCCCCGTCACCCTAGATGACAGGTGCAAGTGCTTCCACTTACAGGATAAGGAGACTGGGCCTGCGACAGGCAGAGCAGCTTGTCTGGGACCCACCAAGAGCCAGGTCCTCCCCTGCCCATGGCCTGTTGCTCCCCCAGGCAGTTCCTGTGGAGCTTCCGGCTGCCCGGGGAGGCGCAGAAGATTGACCGGATGATGGAGACCTTCGCCACGAGATACTGCCTCTGCAACCCGGGCGTCTTCCAGTCCACAGGTGCTGGGAGCGGGGTGGGACCCAGGGCTCTGGGACCCCTTCAGCACTGCCAGGCACAGATCTCACAGACCCTCTCAGGCTGCACCCAAGCACCCAGATGCTGGGAGCCCAGACCCCCTCACTGAACACCAACTCCATGCCAGGCCCTCTGCTGGGTGCTTGTCTGGCAGGGCTGCCTCAGGACATGGTCCTTGGGAGAGGAGGAAATAATGGGACAGGGTGCTAAGGCAGCAGAACCCCTGTCTGAGGGCAAAGGTAGAGGAATCAGCAGGTCCGGAATGACTTCTTGGAGGCAGTGGGGTCTGAATAGGGTTTTGAAGAATGAATAGGAGTTCTCCAGGAGGTTAAGGGAGGAAAGGGACTTACTGGCAGGAATTGCAGTTTGAACAAAGGCCCAGAAGCGTGAATCAGCCCGGGCATGGTATAGGGTGCAGAGGGCATAGGAGATCAGCGAAGGTCGGTGCTACATGCCCCTCTCTCCCGGGGCTAACCAAATGCCCAAGCAGAGATACCCAGAGCATGGGGTGGGTGAGAGACCATCACAACCAACTTGTCCTGCCTCTTCTCTGGATCTAGAGTTATTGTAACAGCCAATAATGACAGCTCTGTTTATTAAGCAGTCGCTGTGTGCTAAGCACTTCACAAGTGCAAAGTCACCGAGTCCAGAGGTCCACTCTGTGAGGTCAGGAGTGGTCTCCTCCCTTCTTGGAGCGTAGAATTACAGCCTCAGAGAGATGAAGTGCCTTGTCCCTGGCCACACCACCTCTTGGCTGTGCCCACAGACAAATCCTATAGAGCGTTTGCCCTACTTTGTAGTTATATGTTAATTTAGTGTTTGCTTGTGTGGCCCCTGTCAGCTCCACAAGCCCAAATGTCCCACAAGGGCAGGGACCCTATCAGATCCATCACCAATGGCTCCCAGGCCCATAGCATGGAGTAGGCGCTCAATAAATACCTGTAGATAGGCAGGAAGGCATTTGTAAAGCACCAGATTTGAATTATGGTCCAATTACTTCTTAATTTTGTGACCTTGGGCATTTAACTTAACCTCCTGGGGCCTCAGTTTCCTCATCCGTACGATGGGAGTGGTGGCAGTACCTGCTTCACAGGACGGCCGTGGGGTGTAAGGAGCTCAGCACGGACGAGCATCACAGTCGTGGGCCACTGTTATCAGAGGCAGAATCATCGATGTTCTGAACAGGGAGCTACTTCATTCAGATTAACCTCTGAATGCCAGAATTGGGGAGCCGAAGGTCAGGGAGTTGGGGCACTTCCTGGCTCTGGATGCAGTCGGAGCAGCCACCTCGCCCCAAACCCTCAGCCAGCCTCGCTCCCCAGCACGTGGCCGTCTGAATAATGGAACAGGAGCACCAGCTCAGGGCGCCCCGCCCCATGCCAGCATGATGACAAAGCGGCACGTGGCTAATCCCTGAACGGTGCTGCCAACAATGAGTGTTCTCGAGTTCTGAGGAGGCAGAGAACAGAGTGGGCAGGGCCGGAAGGGCTCTGCGGGAGGAGGCCCCGAGCTGGGCCAAGGGAGAGGGGATTGAAGTGGGCAGAGGAGGGGAGGCGACAGCCGCAGGGACCCAGCAGGAGGGAGAGTGGGGGATGGGAAGGCAGGGAGGGGCTCTGGAGTGGGACCACTGGGGTGTGTTTGGAGCAGGGATCCAGCAAGAGTGGGGGGTGAGGCCAGGCCTCGAATGCCAAGCCAGGGGACAGAGTTGACCTTGAGGGCCTTGCAGGGCAGATTCTTGGCCCCTAGAAGGGGTCGGAGCAGAGGCGGGGAGAGTGGCCAGGGCCAGGACTGTGACCCGCCGCCCCTCCGCAGACACCTGCTATGTGCTGTCCTTCTCCATCATCATGCTCAACACCAGTCTCCACAACCCCAACGTGCGGGACCGGCCACCTTTCGAGCGCTTCGTGTCCATGAACCGCGGCATCAACAACGGCAGCGACCTGCCTGAGGAGCAACTTCGGGTAAGAGGGGCGCAGCCCGCCCGGCCCAGTCCCGGTGTCCCCAGAGGGGACATGGCCCAAGAGGGGCTCCTCTGAGACAGGCCACTCCAAGAGAGGACTCTGCCGGGATGGGCCACCGAGGTGGGCGGCTGTCTTGAGATGGACCGTCACAAAGAGGTTGGTCCTGAAACAGGCCTTCCCAGGAGTGGCCCCTACCTGGCAAAGGGGGTCTGGAGATCGCCCACCCCGGAGGCCCTCCCAGATTTAAGCCTTTGGGAGACTCTGGGCACCATCATTCACACCTTCCAAAACGGGCACCTCATGCAGCCCAGGTCTTGGGATCCCAGATCCTTAGACTCTCAGCGTGTCAGAGCTGAAAATCCTGAGCCTGCTCAAACGTCATGCTCCTTTAGAGAGGAGGAAACCGAGGTCTTCCATAGCCCCGCGTTAGCTCGGGAGCCAAGCAGGACCCCAGCCTCCTGTCTCCTTGCCCAGTACCCCCACCACTGTGCCAGGCCCTGACCAAGTTCAGGGTCTGGTGGGAAGCCCATACATCAATGCGTGCGAATTACACCCCGGCATGACCGTGCCATGCGGGCTATGGGAGCGTAGCTGGGGGGACACAGAAGACACCATCGTTCTCCCGGCGGCAGGGGAAGGGTGCCATCCTGGAAGACTCCACAGAGGAGGTGATTTCTGAGCTGGGCCGTGAAGGTTGCACAGGAGTATCCCCGGAGGAGAACTGGGAAAGGACATTCTAGAAAGAAGAAACAGTCAGAACCCGGCCTGGCCTGGCCGGGAGGGCAGGGGCACCCGGTGTGGCTGGCGAGGTGTGGGTATGTGCGGACAGCGATGGGTGGCAGGGCAGAGCCAGGGTGTCTAAGGACCGTTTAACTCTCTTCTACTGACAGGACCGAGCCCGGAGCAATCTATGGTCACAGGAGGGAGAGACTCAGAGCCTTGCTTAGCAAAAATGAACGGACAGTTCATTTCATGGACTAGAGACATCTGAGAGCTCAAAGAGAGCTTCAGTCCTCTCCACAGTCAGAGCCCAGCAGGGAGGCGAGGAGGGGCATGAACACTACCCTCCCAGCTAGAGCCGTCTGTATACCTCCTGCCTCAAAGGCGGGGCTGGAGCCTGGGTCTGGAATGGCTCTGGTTCCCCTAAGTCTGAGAACTGCCTCGCCCTTAGCCCACGGCCCACGCTGGCGCCCAGAGAGGAAGTTTGCCACGAAGGGGCCACCACGTAGAATGAGGGCCCGAGAGCTGCTTGGAGCTCAGGTCAAGTCCCAGCCCGGCCGTTTGCCTGCCGGGTGACCTTGGGCAATGACTCACTGGGGTCTGAGCCACTGTTCCCTCCACCAGGAGAACGGCGATAATAATGCCTGTGTCAGAGAACGGCAGTGGGTAGTAATTTTTTAAAATGCAAAGGGCAAAGCCTGTGCCAGGTACATCACACAGGCTCTAATGTGGCTAATGTCACCATTAAGAACAATTAATAATGAAAAAAGCCCAGCACTTAGTAAGATGCCGGAAACATAAAAGACCTTTGAGAATCGCTGAGGCACCCTATTCAGGGTCATCTCGGAGCCATGCTGGGCACACCTGGTCTGGCAGACAGTGGGTTAATTCCTCCCCAGCATGGTCCTGCGGGATCTCCGGGCCACTCCTGCCTTCAGCCCAGTGGGCCTTCTGCAGAGCCGCCTTGGGTACTTTCCCAATCCAAGCCTTTTGTTAATAACCACGCGCTACATCTGTACAGAACTGTGGCTTCTATTATCCCAATTTAGCTTCAAAACCTGCCTGGGAGGTCTGGGAAGGGCCTATTATCCTCTTCGGTGGCCCGGAGAGCCAGGCTGGAAGGGAAAGAACAGCGCACCCACCCGTCAGAACCACATCCAGGCCTGGCCACCCCCTTTCTGCCTGTGGGACATTAGGAAGTGGCTTGACCTCTCTGGCTCCCGGCTTAGAGGACCGGGGTAGAAGCGGAAGGTGTTTAGCAAAGTGCCCGGTGCAGGTGGCGCGGCTGACCAATCCTGAAGCTTCGCAGGGCATAGAGAGAACTACACAGGCCTGCTTCGTGCCGTCCAGGACATTCAGAGGTGGCCGCGTGGATCTGGGGGTCTTCCCGCTTTCTCTGGGCCTCACTGTCCCCATAGGTAAAGCAAGGAATCAGCCTGAAGCGCCTTCAGATAGTCCACATTCACCACTTTGCACAAAGATTCTCCACGCAGTGACTCCAGCTTGGGCCAGCCTATGAGAAGGACACATAATGCTTTTATGTGGCCTAAGTTACAAAATTAAATTTACGCAGATGTGTTACGTAAAGAGAGGTCGTCCCAAGGGCACAAGGACCACGGCGGTGTGAGCTGGTAAAGGCTGTGGAGGGGTGCTTGGTGGCAGCGGAGGACAGGCGAGTTAAGCAGGTCTTGTCCTGGCCATCCACATGGGGCTGGGACACAGTGCCCCAGAGGCTCGGGCAAAAGTTCAGGGACTGGATTCTCAGGATGGGAGATCCAAGCCCAGCTCTGCTTTTATGGCTTCTCGACCTTAGGTGTGAGCCTCAGTTTTCTCATCTGAGAAGTGGGATGATCACGCTGCCCTCACCCTATTTTCTGGAGAAGGAGTCAAGCACCTGGCACTTGGCAGGCATCTGAGAAAAGCTAGGAGAGGAATCGCCCACCTCGAGAGAGCTGCTGGGAGAGGGAGCCAGGGGGAAGAAGGGAAGGAGGCGAGGGGGCTAAGAACTCCACCCTCCGGAGTTACAGGTGGGGAAACTGAGGCCTGGGCAGGAGAACATTCTCCCATTTCTGGGCATCTTCTGCTGTGGGCAGCCCTGGACCTCATGGATCCTTGTCCAAGCCTCTGGGTCAGAATGGCCCGTGTGCTGGGCACAGTCCTAAATACCTTGTGGTCTCATTAAGGAGAGCTCTAAGAGAAGTAAGTAGCTGGCCAGGGTCTCATAGTTTGTGAGGGGTCCTGATCCCTTCCCTCTGCAGAGACCAGAGGCAAGATTTGGGGATGGAGGGCTTGGCTGCATTTCCCAGCTGCCAGTTATTCCCTGGCTGGGAGATCTCAACTCAGGTCACTGAAAAGATCAGAGATCCATTTGCCAGTAGCCATGTTGGCTTCAGGCTCGGCTAGATCCAGGTGCCCACGGACATCAGGGCTCAATCCAGTCATTCTCTCGCTCAGCGACCCCCTCCTCCACGTTGGTTTCCCTCTTCAACACGCTCTGCCCCGGCATGGCAGAGCTGGCCCAGGCTTCTGGTCTGCTTAGCAGTCCTCCTTCTCGGCAGTCTAAACTAAAGTCCCGGGATTAAGGCTCATTGGCAGGCTTGGGCTACATGTCCCTCCCTGAACTGTGGGGAGCAGGAAGAAATGAGTGAGTCATTCACCCCGTCGTGGGCCTGGAGGTGGGGAATGGTGAGTGGCTACCCCCTCCCACCCCCCAGCAATCTAGACAGAAAGCAGAGGGGCGGTGACCCCTCTAGAGGAGAGCTGGGGAGACGGGGGACAGAGACAAGGCCAGCGGGGCCGCTGGAGGGGCCCTTGTAATTCTGCACGTCCACCCAGCCAAGAGACAGCCGAGCGTTTTCTTATAGGCCAGGCTGGTGTTTACAAGGCACAGGAAACGTGGGCGAGCTGAGCCGTTTTCTTGTGGGGGCGGAATGTGCAGGCTGATACGGTGACCACAGAAGCTGCCGGGTCCTCCTGTGGGTTTTGTGGGGGCTGAGGCCCCCCTGTCTAACCCCCCCACAACACACACCTCCCTGGCTGGGCCTTCCAAACGTTCGTCTGCGCCGACAGCTTCGCTGCTGGGTCTTCCGGCCCCAGGCCCTCGTTCGGCCAGCCAGAGCCACCTGGGAGTGCCCGGGGCGAGGCTGGGCCCGGCTGGGAGCAGGTGTGGGGGCTCCCAAAAGAGAACTGGTCACCGTCTTCCCCACCTCCACGCCACCACCGCCAGGCTGAGCTCAGGGAAACCCGCTTCCGGCCTGTCCCTCACTACAGACCCCTGAGCGCACTCTCTGGTCAGAGACAGGGACTTACGGAAGCAGCAAGCGCCATTTCTGAACACTCCGGGAGAGTCGAACAGTACTTGTGACAATTGCATTTAAAGTCTTAAAGAAACCATCAGAACAGCAGCACACACAAATGCAACAAAAGGAAATGATTTCATTATCTCAAACAACATCGTGTCTGGCTCTGCTAAGCAGACAGTTTAGAATGTTTTTCCAAACACTTGGAAATCTGGGCAGGTTGTTCATGGAACGCAATGCCTCCTGGCAGGCGATTCAAAGCGCACAGGGGTGATGCGGCTCCAGCATCCCCGCCTTGCCCACAGGGAGGTCCCATCCCTGGCTTGCCTACCTCCAGTGGCAGAGAGCTCATTACCCTGCAAGGCTGCTGCTTCCACATTTCACCAGCTCGTACTGCCAGAAAGGCTTCCATGGCGAACTAAAGTCTGCTTTCTGGGAACTCCCCACACCCCACCCCTGCCCATCCAGAGGAGAGGGGCTTTGAGAGCCACTCAGCATCCCACCTTGGGGCTCTCCTTCAAACGGGCCTCTCAACGCGGAGCAGCCAATCCCTCCTCCCCGCTAGCTCCTTGGGGCCCCTCAACCCAGGTGTATCTGGGAGTCTCTGCTGCCCAGCTTGGCAGAAACAAGGGGCCTCCTCCCGTGGCCTGTGCCCAAGGAGGTGCTCACTCTGGCCGTTGTGCATGTGTGTGTGCACGTGTGCATGTGTGCGTGTGTGTGAACACACGTGCCCAAGGTGCCGGCCCTGCTCACTCTTCTCCTCCTCCCCCCTGCGCAGGGGGAGGCATGATACTGGGGGTGGCCAGGCCAGGCGCAGGCAGAGGGGAAGCACCGATGGGGACCCAGGGAAGGTTCCGAGGGAAGGGCCCAGGGGCCACGAGGAGCTAACTGTGACCAGTGAAGAAGGAGTTTGCCCAGAGGGTGAGTGACTGTCTTGGCCACACAGGCCAGGCCCAGGCCCTGGACTCAGGCGACTCAGCCAGGTCCTCCCCTCTTCTCTCGGGACAGAACCTCTTCGACAGCATCAAGAGCGAGCCCTTCTCCATCCCCGAGGATGACGGCAACGACCTCACCCACACCTTCTTCAACCCGGACCGGGAGGGCTGGCTGCTCAAGCTGGGTGAGAGGCCGCCGGGCACGCGCCCCGACACACACACACACGCATGCGCGGGCACACGGCTGGCATGCGCACAGCTGCTCACGGGCAGCCTCAGGGGTAGAGCCCCGGCCCCAGGTCTGCTGATCCCCGGGCAGCAGTCTGCCCACCCCATCCAGCCAGGGGGCGCTGAGCTATGTGGGGGGCGCGAGAGGCACACGGAGCCACCGACAAGCCCCCCAACTGCAGTTCTGTTTCTCTCCCTGAGGGTGGGGACAGGAGTCTTAGAGGGAAGTACCGTTTGTTCAGGACCTACTAAGTGCAGGCAGGGTGCTGGTCGCCAGGACAGCCGGGCTCTGGGCGGCCTTTCCAAGGAGGCCAAGGCTCCGTGAAGCCAGGCCATCTGCCCAAGGCCACACAGCCAGCAAGTGGCAGCTTTGTGGGGACAGAGGGTGGGGTGTCCCTGAGGGAGGGAGGAGGGCAGCAGGATGTGGCTCAGGGGAGCCTCGCCTCAAGCTAGCTGGGGCAGGGGGGCAGGGAGGGCCTCCACCCTGCAGAGAGCAGCGGGGGTGGGGGCGGCCGCAGAGTCCAGCAGGGGAACCCCGGCGCCTGGCCATCTGCCCCTGCCTCCTCCACACACACTTCCGGAAGCTTCCCCAGCAGGGACAGCCCAGCCAGGGACAGACAGTGCCTCCAAGGCAGGCGAGGAAAGATGCCCCTTGTCGAAGCAGGGGCTCAGCTTGGGCAGGCTGCGCTGTGCAGAGCTCCAGCACCTCCTGTACGCCAAGTGTCGTCCCAGTCCCGCCCCTGCCCCCAAACGCCCCCAACCTCAGCGTCTCTCCTCACCCACTCCCCGGCCTAGCTCTGCAGACCACTTGGCCTCCTGTCCTGCCCACCCGCCTGCTCTCAGCCCCTGCGAGCTCTGAGTCACACATTCTGACTCAGGCAGGAGAGAGGCTCCATGCCTGTGGCCCTGGTTCAAACCCCAGCTCCTCCACCCGGATGCTGGTGGCCAGGTGCCTCGGCCTCTGTTTCTGCAGCTACAGGATGGGGACAGTGATCCCCTTGAGGGCTAAATGTGTAGCAAAATGGCCAAGAATTGGGCTCTGGAACAAGGACACTAGTGTCTAAATCCCAGCCCTGCTGCAGGACATTGGGCAGACGACTTAACCTGCCTGGGCTCAGTCTCCTCATCTGTAAGAGGGGGGTGACCACAGTCCCCTCCTCGCAGGTGGTTATGAAGATGAATAAGTAACCAGTATTGAAAACCTCTAGAACAGAGCCTGGCACATCAAAGATGAAATGCTTAGCACCGTGCCAGGCAGGGAGCAGGCGAAGGGACGAACCTAGGGGTGATGGCAGCCGGAAAGAGCAGGGAACAGCCAGCCACTGCGCCCAGGACTGACCAGGGAGGAGCCCGAATGCCGGCTCCAGCAGCCCCGGGCAGCCTGGAGGCGACAAGAGCAGCTAAGGCTTTTGTGTGAGGAAAGGATGGACATGGGGAAAATCGTGCTGGGCAGGGGCTAGGGGGCTCAGGAGGGCGCCCAGGGGAAGCAGCCTGGCCCTGCTGGTCCCTGGAGGGTGCGTCAGCAGCCCAGGGGGAGGACTAACCTGCTACCTATTGGCCTTCGCAGGGGGTCGAGTGAAGACGTGGAAACGGCGCTGGTTCATCCTGACCGACAACTGCCTCTACTACTTCGAGTTCACCACTGTGAGCAGGGGTCCCTGCCCGCCCCCTCTGCCCAGCCCCGCTCCCAACTCCTACTAAGCAATTGACTAGCAGAGCTTGGAACCCTTTGAGATCATTCAGTCCACCTCGTGCCCATTTTACAGATGAGGAAAATTGATTTGCAAAGAGGAGGAAAGGCTGGGCCAAGGGCCCAGGGCCAAGGCAGAGCCCAGGCTTAAAGCCAGGTCTTCTAATCCCCAGCCAGAGGTCTGCTTATGCTGCCCCGCCCTACCCCCACAGCTGGAAAAGTCTTGGAAGAAGGGCATACTCCTCTTTGGGTTTGGGGAGCCCCACAGGTTCACTCCCGGCCCTGGGCCCCAAGGCTCCATTGCTGACCCTGACCTTCCTTCCCTCTCCCTGCAGGACAAGGAGCCACGGGGAATCATACCCCTGGAGAACCTCTCGGTGCAGAAGGTGGACGACCCCAAGAAGCCAGTACGTCTCGGGTGGGGCTGGGCCCGAGCTGCTGGGGAGCTTCCTACACAGGGGACAGGGCGGCTGGGCCAGGCTCTGCCGGCAGCAGGACTGTGCCCACCACGCATTCCGCGTGGCTCAGGCTGCCCTTCCTGTCCCTGCTGGGGCCATGGACCACGGGGAGGGGTCATGTCAACAAAAGGGCATGGTCGTCCTCAGTGGTCTCTCAAGCTTGACTCTGACACTGGCTGGATGACCTTGAGTCAGTCACTTCTTTCTGAGCCTCAGTGTCCCCGCCTGTCACACAGGGATTTTAGGGAGAATGGTGGATTTAGGTCGAGCCTGGCACAGAGTCAGTGCTCAATGCGGGTGGCAGCTCCTGCCCCTCCACCTGTCACAGGGAGCAAGCAAGTGGGGGGGCAGGGTCCTGCAGCGGGGACACCGGCTGCTTGTCTGCCCCAGTGTCTAGTCCTCGCTGAGCCTCCCGGAGAGCCAGGCACATCCCCCTGCCCCCCTGAGCCCCGCCCTCACCCACCCCTCCCCGCAGTTCTGCCTGGAGCTCTACAACCCCGGCTGCCGGGGCCAGAAGATAAAGGCCTGCAAGACGGACGGCGACGGCAAAGTGGTGGAGGGCAAGCACGAGTCCTACCGGATCTCAGCCTCCAGCGCCGAGGAGCGCGACCAGTGGATCGCGTCCATCCGGTAAGGGCTGCCAGGCCATGGGGACGGCTTCGTGTCACCTTCCAGAAGCCCCTGCTTCTCTTGGGTCTTGTCCCTTGTCTGTAAAGGACTCACCCTCGTGTTTCTGGCCTGCAAACCCCTGCCACCCACATTCCAAGGGCACTTCCTGTGGGGACACAGTGGAGGGAGAGACCAGCATGGGGCTGCTGGGAGGATCAAGCGAGGTGTTGCGTGTAAGGCTCTTGCCCTTGTTGGCATCACTCCCCAAAGTGGCCTTGGGAAGGGCCTGGTGGAGGTGGAGGCCGGGGCTTTCCAGGCGGAAGGGCCAGTGTGGACAAGGACAAGAGGGCCAGTCGGAAGGTGGCCCACGTGGACAGTATCCTAGAGTCCAGGTGAGGCCGGGCAGTGTGGGTGCTGAGGTTGCAGAGGATGGCAAGGCTGTGGTTGCCATGGCAACAAGCTTTGGTTTCTCCCGAGGGCCCTGGGGAGCCACAGACTGGTAAATAGGGGAGGGGTGGCCAGCTGAGGAAGGCCACAGTGTAGGGGCTGCTTCCAAAGTGCCAAGGCAGGCGATGGGGGGACAGGTGCTGCCATCACAGTCCAGGCGAGAGATGCTGATGTGGCCACTGACTGGAGAGAGAAGCAGGGAAAGGGCACCTGGGAAGGTGCAAGGTGACCAACCTGCTCAGGCTTGACTCTGCACCAGCGAGCGACATCGGTGAGGGCAAGACCTGTCAGCCAGAGGAAGACCGGCGCGGCCGCTGGGCCGGGGTGCCATGTCCCGGACACTTGCAGGGTCTTTTCACCCTGGCCTTGCAGCAGCCCTGTGAGCCAGACCCATTCTCGTCTCCATTTTACAGATGAGGAAACTGAGGCCCAGAGAGGGGAGGGACTTGCCCCAGGCCACACAGCCGGTGGGAACATAGTGGGGCCGGCAAGGAGGCCTGCTGGCCCCACCCCACGCTCTTTCCCCTCCTCCAGGGTCTCCAATGGGAGCCAGGAGAGGGGTCCAGGAACGCTTTGGGGTACAATTGCGAAGACTCTCAGCTCCTGGTTCAAGGCCTCACCCTTCCCAGTGCCCACAGGCCGCTGGGCTAGGCTGGTGAGGCTGCTCTCACCGGGGCTCGGCCCTCGCTGGGGTCACCTGGCCCTTCCGCTGTGGCGGAGCAGGCTGCCACCTCCCTGGGAGCCCCACGCCCCTGATCGCAGCCCTGGGCGACCAGACCCCCTTGACGGCCGGTCCAGCCCGGAAATCTTTTCTCCAACTCTCATTCCAGAGCCAGCATCACCCGCGTCCCCTTCTACGACCTGGTCTCTGCTCGGAAGAAGAAGATCGCCAGCAAGCAGTGAGCTTCCTGGAGGTGGTGCGGGGGCCAGGCGTCCTGGGAGCCCTGTGACCCGTGGCAGCTGGAGACCCGCCTCCCGTCGCAGTGCACGCTTCCCTGGCTGCAGACATCCTCCCTCTGCCCACGTTACCTGGGCTGACTGTAGGGGGGAGGCGGAGCCCAGGAGGGAACCTCAGGGGGCTCAGAGCCTGGCAGGGAGGCGCCCTGGCGCTGGGCACCCAGCCGCAGCCAAGAAAGGCCCTCAGGCCCCGCCCTAAGTCCGCCACAGTGAAGGGGGAGAGAAGCAAGTGACGAGAAGCCAGCCCCAGAACCCAGCGCCCGTCTTCCCTCTGGACATCAGAGTCCTCATCTCTGAAACACCTCCTTGCACTCGGAAGTGCTGTCGGCCTCAGAGCAGGAGGGGCCGGGGTCCCTGGGTGCTCCTGCCCTCCTGCCCCTCCTCCTGCTCAGAGGGTATCTCTGCCAGCTCCTCCCCTGTCCTCAGGCCAGGCTTGGACGCACACACAGCTCAGACCCACGGACGGGACCCCAAGGAGATACCAGGAGTACTGGACTGGGAGCCCAGACCCCTCAGTCTGTCCCAGCTCTGCCTGTGACTCACTGTGTGCCCTCTGCCAAGTCATGGTCCTTCTCTGGACCTTGCAAAACTGCAGTGTTTGGCTAGAAACGTCCTAGCTCCTGCTGGCTCTGGAGCCAGCATCCGGCTGGAAATGCGGCACTTGCTCACTGAGCCAGGGAGACGCTGGGCTGGAGGCTGTTGGGAAGAGGAGAGCAGAGGGGGCTCCACCCTCAACGATGCCTATTTGGAGAAGAGGAGCAAGTGGGACCCCTCAGAAAATGACAGAGAGCGTCCCCAACAGATGGGACTCAAGCAGGATGGGCACTACAACCAAGAAGCCAAGAAGAGAGAGCTTTGCGGGCTGTGGTTACCAGGAGGGCTGCCTGGAGGCAGTGGTTGAGCCAACAAGTGACACAGGGCTCATGCTTGGAGTCTCGGCTACGGCTCCCCTGGAGCAGGACCAGCAGCGCCATGGTGGTGAGGGGCAGCCCGGTGGGTCCCGGCATCCCAAGGCCATCTGCGGCAGCATCAGAGACGGTCTCCAGGGAGGCCCAGCCTCGGGGAAGATTCCACTAACTGGGAGCACTTCAACCCCTCACACGGGCTCCAGGGAGCCCCCAGAGGGAAATTCCTTGGCAGAGGAACAGGAAACAGGGTTGCCTCTGCCCGCTGCTGGCCCGAGTGGCAAGTGAGCGGGAGCAGGTGGATTCCCCAGGAGGAACCGCAGCTCACCAGGCACCCCACACGCCTACCATCCATGGGGTCAGGGTGGACTAGCTGCCCTGTGAGGTGGTGAGATCCCTGTCTCTGGAGGTGTGCGAGTACCTGGTAGTGATACTGCACTGGGGAAGGTCTGGGCTGGGTGCCAGAGAAGGAGGCCTGGACAGTTGAGCATTTCCACAGGCTCACGTCAGCCTGTGAGCTGAGCCCCACCTCTGCCGCCTCATTCGGCCTGTGAAGGGACAGCCAGGGGTCATGAAAGGAACACTGGGCTGGGGGTCGGGGGGGGTCAGAGGTCCCCTCCTGCCTCTGGCACACACCGGCTGTGTGACTTTAGTCTGCTCCCTTCCCCTCTCTGGTCCCCAGCTCCACCCGCCATGGAGCGGTGGGGGGGGAGGGCGCTGGGGGGGATCGGTGATTTTCTAGGCACGAATGGCTATTCTGGGAGTCGCTCAGACAAGAGAATAAAGTTCATGATCCCACCTGTGAGTGGGGCTCTGTCCTCTCCGTGACCAAGTCTGCCATCCTTGACCCCAGCCTGGCCTTCACCTTCGTCCCTTTCCCAGCTGAGGCAGGAGGGCCAGCCAGGGAGGCGTGGGCACTCCGAGGGCCCTAGAGCATCATTCTCAGGACACGGGCCACCGTGCTGGACACAAGTCCCAGGGGCTGGACTTCCCACAGGGCTCCTTCAGAGTGGGGGCAGGGTGGGCAGGCTCAGCCAAGCCCAGGGAAAGGCAAAAGAACTTTCCAGCAGGTACCGCTGTCTAAAGATAGACACACCTAGAGCTGGGACGCAAGCATTACAAAAGCAATCCATGTAACCTAAAACATTTGCACCAACTTAACATTTTGAATTAAAATAAACAAAGATAGAACTGCTGCCCTGGGAGATAGGTAGTAAGTTCCCTGTCTCTGGAGGAATGCAAGCACCACCTTCTTCAATGAACACTTGGGGGATTACAGGGAGCTTGAATTCTGTGATCCTTGTTTATTTGTACTTCCCACAAATATTTATGGAGCACCTGTGGTGTGCCAGGCACTTGCAGAGCAAGACAGAAGCCCTGCCTGCGTGGGGCTCACATTCTAGGGGTCCTGAACTCTAGGACTTGAGGCAGCCTAGGTGCAGCTGAGGTGGTTCAGCACCAAGGTCACCCCCACGCCCTCACCCGCCCCCGCCTGAGCCTCCACCACTGGAGTCACTCCTGGAAGACCACAAGGAGCTGAGCGGGTCGACTCTCCACACCTTGCTCCATCTGTCCTGCTTGCTGAGCTGCTGTGCTAAGCTCCCGGCAGGGCCAGGGACATCCCGACAAAGCCCTCGCCCTCGAGAGGAGCTCAAGTCTAGTGCGGGCGACAGCTGTGCACAGCCAGTCAGAGCCCGGCTGGCACGTGCTGTAACAGAGTGGGTGGGGGGCAGTGCAGGGCTGGGCCGGGCAGAGGGGCAACCCAGGGAGGCTTCTCAGAGGAGGGTGCTTAAGTGCTGGCAGCCAGGCCAGAGAAAGGACACACACCGGACGGTGCCGTGAGCTCACCCCCACTGGACTGTGCACTTGCTCAGTGCCTGGCACACGGTGGGTGCATAATAGTGGCTCGTTCAATTGAAGTTAGCTGATAAAAGGCTCTCTGGGCCTGGGCGTCAGCAGGTTCACATGTCTGGAGGCCCAGGGAGCTGGAAGAACGTGGTGCCGCTGGGGGTGTAGCAGTGGCCGGAGAGGCAGGTGGGGCTGCATCACAAGTCTGGGAACTGAGTGTGACTCACGGCCCCCTTACCCCTCCAGGGACAGCCTCTGCCCCCGTCCTGCCACTCTGCCACTCCTGCTCTGGGCAGCAGGGGGCTCCCACCACACGCGGATGAGAGGTTCCCATGCTGCCACCAGACGGGGGCCCAGCCTGGCCCGACCGCCCCTTGCAGGCACAGGGCCTCTGTCCAGAGTGGAGCCTGGCCAGGGCATCTTGGGGGTGGGGCTCCTGGTCTACTGGGGCCTGCGGGCTCGAGCAGCCCAAGAGAGCCATGGACACAGATAGGCACGAGCCCCCTTCCTCGAGCTGGGCAGTCATCCGGGCAGGGCCTGGACTGGGTCCCAGAGACTCGGGCTGTCTCCAGCTCTGGCTGTGGGGCTCTGAACCAGGTGTTTGCCCTTTCTGGATGCGATTTTCCTCCCCGAGGGGTTGAGCCTGTTAAGCTCCCTGACTTGAACCCTTAGTGGGGACTTCCACGTGCCAGGGGGTCTCAGGCATGGGTATAATGCAGCTCTCACCCTGGGAAGGATGGGGTGAGCAGGTGCCACAAAAGCCACTTGCTGTGAGAGGGCCCCGGGGCAGTGGTGACGGCCGCCCAAAGGGCCTGGGTTTGAGGCCCCACTCTACCCTGTTCTCAAGCAAGTTTCCCAAGTTTCCTGGGCCTCAGATTTCCCACCAAAAAGATGAGAATGATTAAACATATACAGAATGCTTAGAACAGTGGTGGGCAGCTACTCAGGTTAAGTGCCACTATTATTTTTGCCACGAGGCGGACTGTGAACCTGCTTTCATGGAGAAACAAATGGGCTGGGGCCATCGGAGAAGGAAACATTCACATGAGTGGTAGGTGGGGGAGATCTGGGAAGGCTTCTTGGAAGAGGCACTCATGGAATCATAAGCCAAGTGGGGGCCTGGGCCTTCCCGACAGTGGGCCACAGGAGGCAGGACAAGGCAACGTATTTCTGGGACTCCCCTGGGCATGTGCGAGGCTGCAATCCCTGCATCTCTGAGGCCACAGCTCCCAACGCACGAAGCCCTGACGGGGCATCCAGTAGTGGCTGCGAACAGACCCATCCCAGCCTGGGGCGCACAAGCTCGGCACAACACCTGGGTTGGGGTAGGAAAGGGCAAGGGGACTCTGAGAAGGCAAGGGGGACCCTGCCAGGCGCCTGGGAGGAGGAGCCCCTCCATCCTGAGGCCTGGCGCCCAGAGCTGGCACTGGGGCCCTGCCCGGATGCCAGGGGGCAGGGGATGGGGGCGGGCAGCCCGAGTCGGCCGCAGGTGTGAAAGACCTGGGGAAATTGATTTATTAGGGACGAGGAAAGGAGCTAAATATGTTTGCCGGCTCAGCGATGACTCACGCGTTCGTTCCCCAGGGGTCCGAAAGTGTGAGCATCAAAGAATCAAAGACAGGCCTCCCCGGCCAGGGCACTGCCAGCCTCGAGCCCCTCCTTCCCTGTGACGAGAGGACCACCCCCGAGTGTCCTGAGAGCCTGGCCTCTGAGGGGCACCAGGCCCAGCCGCTCCCGCCTGCCTGCCCGCAATCCCCCAGGCTTCACCCCGAATGGCGGAGCCTCGGAGTGAGACGTGTCTGGGCAGAAATCATGTCCTTGCCCCAAACTGCTGTGTGATCTTGGACAAGTGGCTGACCGTCTCTGAACCCACATTCACTGGGGGGACTCGTCCCACCAAGCCAGGCCCCACCTCCCCCTCCCTGCCGGGCAGCGTGTCTCCATCCCCTTCGGCTTCCAGACAGCAGAGCGCAGCCTCCTCTGCCTACAGACTGCAGGAGGGAAGCCAGAGTCCACGGGGCCTCGTTGGGGAGAACATGCTCTTCCAGCACCGCTGCCAGGTGCCCGGCTTCCGGAGAAACTGATGAATCAGAGTCCGTAGGCCAGAGGCGGGGCAGACAGAGGACGGCGAAATGACCTCACCATGGGGAAAGCACTGGGGGGGCTACAGCAGACATGAGGGGAGGGGCTTGAGGGGTTCAGGGAGCAGAAGAGAGGAGGGGTGCGGGGCAAACATCTGCCGGGCAGGGGGGCGGACATTCCTGATGGGAAGGACGGCTCTGGGAAATGCATGGGCCCCCACACAGCAGTCTGGCACATTTGGGGAGCCCTGAACTCTTTGGTGGGCCTGGAGGGGGCCTGCCTGGAACAGCAGGACTCAGAAAGGAACAGAAGCAGGACCAGACTGGCCAGCCCGAGGCAGCCTCCACCAGGACGGCAACGGAGCTGGGGTAGAGCTCAAGCGGAAGAGAGTTGCATGGCTGGAGATGTCCAGGGCTGGATTGAGGCTGGGGGAACAGCCTTGGGGCTGGGGGAGGGGAGGGAAGGGCGTGGGGGCTGGGCAGGACAAGAGTACCTGGGAGGGGAGGAAGAGGAAAGAGGCTTGCTGGGCCAGGGCTAGGGCTTGTGAAGTGAGGGCAGCCCCCAACAGCCCAGCAAAGGCAGGTGGGAGGGAGGGTATGGGGGAGAGAGGAGGGGAGCAGGTCACACTGAGTGACCCTGGGTGGAGGCCTTCACCTCCAAGTCAGACAAGGGCCCAGGGCTGGGCAGAAGGTCCTCCCTGCTGCCCCCTTCTGCACCCTCTCACCTCGGCCTGCCCTCCTCCTCCCCCTTTCCCGCATGCCCCTCCTCCCTCTCCCTGTCGCCCCCTCCCCGCCCCTTGGTGCATTGGCAAGCACCTAGGCCTGGTGTCTGCGGCAGCCCTGGGTTCGGATCCCGGCTGTGTGGCTCCGGGCCAGACCCCGCTGTCTCTGGACCTCGTTTCTCAATGCGAAGCCGCGGTGGGGACTCCTGCATGAGAGGCCAGGACTCCCACCAGGGGTCACGGTCCCAGAGTCTCCAGGACGACAGAGGCACAGGCTGAAAGGCAGGGGGCACTGGAACCTTGGGCCTGTTCTTGAGGAAGAGGCGGAAACTTCCAGGGGTCACAGAAGTCCCTGCCCCTCCCAAGCCCACCCGGCCGCTCCTGGGCCTGCAGTGCTGGGCTGGGTCTATGACGGCAGTGGTTGGGAAACCCGGGCGCCTTTGCCCCCAGATGAGACACTTAACCTTGGAGGTCTCTTTTTATTTTCTCCTGAGATTCTCAGCAGCAGGTAACCCTCAGAACTAGCCCACAAAGACCCGGTGCTCCAGCTTTGATCCAGACGCCCCTGCCCGGGCCCCACCGCGCCCAGGATCAATATGTCGTGGCCAAAGCTGCCCATCTCGGAGCACTGAGGATGCCAGGCCGTCTGCCAACGCTGCTTCCAACCTCCCGACAGTCTCCACGGTGGGTATGACTGACCCTGCCTCACAGATAAGGACCCCGAGGCTCCCTGCGACCCTGCCAAGAAGGCCCCGAGCCAGCATGAAGCCAACGCCGTCTGACCTGAAACCTGTAGAGATTTAGGGTGGCCACAAACCCACTGATCCCAACAGGACCTTTCTAAGAGTGCTGGAATGCTGGATACCAGGGGGTGGTGGGACGAGAGGGGCAAACCGAGACTGCCCCAGATACCCCCAGACATAGGGTCACCGTGGAGATTGGGCAGATCCCCAAGAGCCCAGCAAGAAAGTAGGGTCATCCCCGGTGGCCCTGTGGACTGGAAGGCATGTGACCTGTGGCTGCTTCACCCTGGAGAAGCGAGGGGCATCTGCGGTATCCAGCCCTCCCCCCCACCCAGCTCCGGTGAACTCTTCTCCCGGCTGAGTCTCCCCTGGTCCTGCCCCAGAGCGGCGCTGTGGGGACTGCCAGCGAGTCCAGCGAGCCTGGTCTACCACAGCCTGTAGCAGAGACTAGCCGTCACTATTATATTCTCGATGGAGTCTCCCTTGGGGGCGAGAGGTGGCTGAGAGGGAGGGCTCTGAACAGAACCACCAAAGGTAACAGGGGCTGTCCATCCCTCCTTCCAGAAGCAGTTGGCGGCCCTCCCCCTGCAGGAAGCCCTCCCTGACCACTCCAGCTCCCAGGGCTCCTTTAAGACTCCAGAGGTTTCAGAAAAACAGGTGTGCCAGCCCCGGAACCTCCAAAGGAGAATCGGCACCTGATTTTGTCCCAATCTTAAGTGTTCACGGTTTGGCTTTTGGCGAGCTGGCTTCATGGTCTGCAGCTGCCAGACCCACGGAAGGGTGTAGGCTTTTGCTCTGCGCCTGGACCGCAAGGGCTATAAACCCGCTCCCTTTCCACCTCTTCTGCGTCCGCACAGGGACCTCCAGCCCCATCCAGGGACTCCTTGACCTGTAAAGTCACCTTCCCATTCCTTCATGAGCTAACTGAGGCCCACGGAAGCTAAGGCACATGCCCAGGTCACCCAACATGGGGGCTCCTAGAGGAAGACCGAGGCGGAAGGCACCAACATCGCTTGAACGTCCTCCACCGCAGCTCACCCTCCCTGTAGCCCACGAGGCAGACAGCATTACTCCCATTTGACAAACGAGGATCTGGAGGCTCTGAGAGTTTGTGACTTGCCCAGTGTCCACGGCCAAGAAGTGGCATCTGATGGAGTTGCTAAGGCCAGCAGGACCCAGCAACCGGCAGGGTGGCTCCAGCAAAAGTGGAGGATTAACTCTGTGACCTTTTCAACCCCTTTGATCCTCTGTGGCTAAAGCTTAGCGCTCCCCTCTCTCCCTCCCCCAGGGATTTTCAGTTAACAAACAAGAGCCCAGAGAGAATCTACCTTTGATCCAAAGAAATTATTTTTTAATAGAAGGTCCCCAATTAAAAAACATTAAAACATACTCATTATAGAAAACTGGAAAATGCAGTAAAAAAGAAAAAACTTAACCCAGAATTCTTCAAGTTGATATTATAAACAGCTCAGAATGTTTCCAGCACGTCTATATGCTTTATGTGCCACCTCTCTGCAACGATACTGCAAATACAATTTTGTAACCCGTGTCTGCCATATGCCATGGAATCCAGATGTGCCCATGTGTACCAGTCGGGGAAGGTTGAGTTACGCCTCGGTAACAAATAACCCCCCAAATCTCAACAGCTTCACATATAACAAGAGGCCAAGTCTTGCTCGCACCGTATGTCCAGCGGGGGGTGGTGTTGGATGGGGGTCCTCTGCTGTCATAGTCACTCAACCACCCAGGATGAGGAGGCGCCATCCTGGTGTGGGCTGCCAGGAGCACTGTCTGGACGTGACCCACCACTTCCGCTCACATTTCACCGTCCAAAGCAAGTCACAGGGCCACCTCACTTCAGTGGGAGAGGAAGTGCCATCCCACCGCCTTCCCTGAAAGAAGGGAGAACAGAGACGCCTGGTGGGCAGCATTAATGCCAATTATACCTAGGGTGACCAACTGTCGCCATTTGCTCTGGATCGAGGAGTTTTCCGGAACGCAGGACTTCCAGTGCTAAAACTGGGAAAGTCCCGGAGAGGCCAGCAGGAGTGGTTCACTGATCATCCCATGTCCTGCACCTTCACAAACTCACTGGCAACACGGCACGGCGCCATCGTGAAAACGAGTCAGAGCCTTTCTCCCCACACCCCCACTGCTGGAGACTCAGAGTGCTTCCAGTGTCACACGTTTATAAATACCACGTCTTAAATATCTTCCTGAAGAAAACCTTGTCCACGGTCACTGGCCAGTTTTCAGGTTCGGGATGCTTGCTGTCCATTCATAATTCCGAAAAGTCAGACCAGCACGACCGGCCTAACACGGCACGAGCAAGCGCCCGCTTTCTCCATCCTCACCTGGAGCCAAAGCAGTCGTTCTCTGACCCGTAGCTTTGCATCTCTAAGGCGTTTCCATGTCATGCTGATGCTGCTACTCCAGAACCACACTTTGAGAACGACTGTCCCAGGGGTTAAATGCCCCTGCTTTGAACCTGGCAGGTGACTCCACTCAGCCACTCACCAGCTGTCTGACCTTGAGCAAGTTATGTAATTAGCCTCTCTTCACCTAGTTTCCCATCTGTGAATTGGGGCCATCGAGAGGATCAGCACAGGCTAGCATCTGGAGAGAGAGCTCTTAAAAGACTCCTGGGCCCTGAAGGAGAGTTCAGTTAGAGATAGTTATAGCTATTCAGCAGTAGATTAACTAAATTCGTGTTTTAAAATATTTGTTCATTTGAATAGAATTGCATTTCTTAAAATTCCCACTCCTTTTATATCTGAGTGGGAATGGAGTTTTTCCGTGCTCGGGGTAAGCATGTGTGTTTCTAGTGTGAATCGTCTGCCCCTGCCCTTACCCGTTCACCCTCGGGTCTCTGCTTTTCCTCGTGGCGGCCTGGGCTCATCACAGAGCAAAGAGAACCACCCCACGGCAGTTCTTGCTCCCTGCAGAGGTGTTTCCAAGGATGATGCTTGCCTGTCTGCTGGGGCCATTTTTCTGGCTTAAAGAGTGGCCAAATCCGTCTGACTCCCCCATGTTTATTTCCTCTGTCACTTCTAAGCTTAGATTGGAGCCCTTCTCCAGAACGTGACAAACAGAAAAGGAAGTGGATTTTGCCGGTTGGACAGAAGGCATGGTCAGGAACCGGGCCGCCAGCTCCGTCCCAAACAGAGCCACGTTGCAATGTCCCTCCAGAGAAGCCACCGCAGTCCACAGCGGGACGGGGCCACCCAAAGGCACAGTCGTCCATCCTCGGGCTGGAGACAGGATGAACAATGGAGTAGGAACTGGCCGTGGGAGCTGGACAACCCCGCTGGTGTCTCTCCTCCACTGCTTTGGCCGTGGGAGCTTTGCCTGTG
>VSMD01080821.1:0-16795 GCA_008750895.1 Mirza zaza
TTGAGACAGAGTCTCACTTTGTTGCCCAGGCTAGAGTGAGTGTCGTGGCGTCAGCCTAGCTCACAGCAACCTCAATCTCCTGGGCTCAGGCAATCCTGCTGCCTCAGCCTCCCAAGTAGCTGGGACTACAGGCATGCGCCACCATGCCCGGCTAATTTTTTCTATATATATTAGTTGGCCATTTAATTTATTTCTATTTATAGTAGAGACGGGTCTCGCTCTTGCTCAGGCTGGTTTTGAACTCCTGACCTCGAGCAATCCGCCCGCCTCAGCCTCCTAGAGTGCTAGGATTACAGGCGTGAGCCACCACGCCCAGCCTGATAGTATCATTTTTATTGGAAGATGTAAAAGTTCCAAATAACTGAAACAGGAAATTTTATATCACAACTCATACATTAGAAAGCACCTGCATGTACAGATTTTAGAAGGAGCTCTGCTATTTACCACAGGCTCAGGGATCACATGCAAATCTGTCCCTGACTACCAAGAAAGGCACACGGCTCCATTTAGAATGACTTTAGGTGTTCAAGTATAGGCACAAGAGCAAAATAGAACAGACAGGTTGATTTTGAACATGTTTATTTCCATAAATACTCAGGATGAAGCAATCAGTAGGCTTGGCTAATTCTAACACAAAATTCAGAGAAAAAGCATCTCACCAAACTGAATTGTAGGAAAACTTAAAACATATTTTAGCTCTCATATACTGTCTAAAAAGGCATCTTCCTTTTTGAAGTTATAATCTCCATTAGAACAAAATTAAACTGAGCATACAGAAACATGCTAAATTTCAATAATAAAACTAAAACTCATATATACCCAAACTCCTATTTCTTATTGTTTAAACACTATACGCTGACTATCAGTCCCCAAGGCAAGAAGGCTGTAAGAATCGACTCTATTACAAACCAGAAAAGCGAGAGCCTAAGCCTAAAGGTCCTGAGCCCCTACAAATATCCCCCTTTCTCCCCAGCCAGCTTTCCCCCTGCCTCCGAGAAGTCAGTACCCGCTGCCTTCCTAGGGTCCGCCCTGCCTTGTTGCTCACATCGCCTCCTGCCTCCTCCAGATCCTGCCCATCAATTTGCCCAACTCCTCCCATTTCCCATCTTCCCCTTCCTCTCCTTGGGCTTCTCCCTTTGCAGTGACAAAGACACTTGAACGCAGACAACACGAACGTCCATATTCACACTGCTTCCCCTTCAACCTATCTCTGTCTTCCTCCTCCTACTAGTACAGAAACCTTCTAATTTCCTCACTTTCCACTCAGTGTTTTCCTTCCAATCCAGGCTCTGCCCCTATGATTACACTAACACTGACCTTACCCAAGTTCACAGTAACCTTCTAATTATCAAATCAAACTCCTAACTCAAGCCCCCTCTGCCCTACTTCACAGTTGCATTCGCCTGCTGTCAGGAAGCCTTAGGAAAGTCTGCTCCCTTCACGATGGTTCTCTGTATGTTTCTGTAGTCTCTGCTGCTGTTAGGCAACAAACTTAAATGTCTAACATTAATTGTCAAAGAATTAAGACTATAAGCATTTTTTTATTTTTTCTAATAGAAAATATTTAAAACACATAAGATAGGTATTATGCTTTTGAAAGTATGTGAGGACAAAGGTATTAATACTTGTAAAATAGAAAAAGCAAACGTTACCATAAATATCTCACCATGTTTATAACTATTATGTACCTATAATAATTAGAAAGAAAAAAAATCTCACCATTTTAAGAGTTTTAATCTGCACAGTCTTTTGCCTGTCAAGAGCATGATGCTAGACACATAGTTGGCATTCGAATGTTTGTAGGATGAACTTATGGCTAAGTAGGGGGAGTACAGGATGACAGAGCACTAGTTTGGCAGCTAAATGCTTTAGTCCTGGCTCAATCACCAAATAGATGTTCAGTCTTAGGCAAATTACTTGATCTTCTTGGATATATTTTCACTAGTAACCCAGAAATAATAATAATGATCATATCTGTCTCAGAATATTATCAAAACACTAATAAAATATGAGAAAGTTATTGGAAAATACAAACTTTTTATCAAATTGCTCAGAATTTTTTCTAATGTTAGGATTTCATAAATTCAACGAATATCTTATTCACTTTCATAAGGCATTTACTAAATTTAATCAAAGAATAAAGAATCCTGTTATGTAATTATAGACTACAGCAAAAGCCAGAAAATGTGCACTTTACATTCACAGACTCTTGAAAAGCTAAATATACAAGACACAGGGTTAGGGATACACAGATGAACAGTGTTTCCTGCCGAGAAGAAATTCACACTGTCCAGTTTACAAACTGCCCTATTTCAAATCAACCCCATATAATGTCTGAGTAGTCTAGTTATGATCAGCAGAAACAATTTAAATACCATGGCCTGCAAACATCAAAGGTCAAGCATGAGTTACCCACTTCTGTCAGGGTGGCCTAGGAAGAGAGGGCTAGATAATGACTTGAAAATTATTACGTAAACCAAGGGAAAGCCTGATTCATGTTGCTGTGCAAACTAAAACGTGATCTCTTAAGGCAAAAGATAACAATCTGGGCTAAAGCAACAAAGCAAAAGGCAAAAATTAGGGTTGATGAAGATGGAGGTACAGTAACCATCTGCTGTAGTTGTTTTTCGAAATTTTGCCATGAATACTCTCTAACACACACACAGTACACATATAAAACTTGTCAAATGCCTGAAAAGGTATAATTTTCCTAAGATGACCATGGCATAAGAATATCATTCGTGGAACCTAAATTTTTTATGTGCTACTCCCACAGAAAAAGTTATAATAATAATTTTCTTATTGATGCATCATTTCATAGAGGGACCTAGGTATGCCCCTTCACTACTTTTCACATATTTGTCACATGTCAGCATACTTAGAATTATTTATTCAGTATTGATTTTTCTTAATAGATTGAAAGTTTTATGAGGACTGTGTACATGTCTGACTTTTGTTTATCCTGCATCTGTAATATAATCAACAATATATGCTGTTGAATAAATGAATTAATAATTTCAAAACTCATGCAATTATAGGAACTTTGATCTCTAATATATAAAAATCTATTATTAGCTATTTATCAGAAGAGATGCCCTTCAGAAAACCTTTCTTGAAACTAATTTCAATAGTATGAATTAATTCCAAATTTTTTATAGTCAGATACTAAGACACTATTTCCTTTTTATACCAGCAAATCAAGAAATAGAAGTAGGTATGTACTATTTAAATATGATATTAAGCAATTACTAGAATTAAAATCAAGTTATAAATCCTCAAAATTACCAGAAGTATGAAGTTAAATGGAAAACCCAGACCACAGAAAACAGAAATACCAGAACTGACAACAAATATTAAAAACAGTAATATAATAAACACAATGATAGAATTAAGACCAAACATATCTGTAATGGCAATAAATGTAATGATAAATTCACCAATAAAAAAAATGACCTTCAGATCAGATTTTTAAAACAACAAAACTCAACTACATGTTTTATACAAGAAAAGTATCTAAAAATAATGAGACTCAGAAGCTGAAACTAAAAGGAAAGTGCAAAGAAATAGCAAGCAAATATAAACATAAAAAAAGATCCCAATATTACTGTAAAATTATTTCAAGGCAACAAGTGTCACAAAAGACAAAGTATAACCCATTATAATGAAATAATATCTATAAAATAAATGTTTTCATCAATAAATTTGATAGAGTTGGAGTTTGACGTTCCTTGAGGAAAAACTCATATATAAATTCAAAACTTGTTAGGAAAGGTCTCCCTGATACTTCATTCAATCTTTCATTTAGGTACTACCAATACCAGAGAAAAGAGGATATCAAAATAAATACTATAAACATTTAAAATACTGTTAGAAAATACATAAACAACCTTATACCACTAAATTTGAAAATTATGAAAGGCCCAAATTCCTAGAAAAACAAATTATAAAAAACTGGTAATAAGAAGAAATACAAAATACGAATATTCACCCATGTATCTATTTAAAACACTAAATCTGTAATTTAAAATTTTCCCACACAAAAATTAGGCTAAGATGCCTTCCCAATTAATTCTTCCAAACATGTAAAAAAACTAAAACAAAAACAAAAAACCTATGTTACAGACACTCTTCCAGGGAATATAAAAAGAGGGATCAACGCCCAGCTCATTTTGTAAGGCCAACAAAACCTTGATATTAAAGCATAAGAAGAAAATTACAAGAAAAGGAAAATGCAAGTCAACCTTGATCATGAATATAAATGCAAAATATCTTAAACCAAATCAGCAAATCTAAACAGTGATAAAAATGATAATATATCATGACCACAGTGGGCTTGATCCAGGAATTCGAAGTCTGTTTAACATTCAAAATAATCAAGTGTGAAATTCATCACATAAACCAATCTCCCATAATTCATTATATTAACAAAATAAAGAATAAAAATTATTTGATCATTTAACTAGGTAGAGAAAAAGAATTAAACAGAATTCAATATTCTCTCATTAAAAATAATCTTAGTGCAGTAGGAACAGAAATGAATTTCCTTAATCTGACAAAGGATGTTTACAAAAAACTTATAGCAAGCATCACATTTAATGGAGAAACATTAAAAATGTTCCCTGGGGTCATGAATGAGTCTAGGATATCTATTATCATCAATTCTATTTAACATTTCTATTGAAAGTCCTAGTAAGTAAAATAAGACAAGGAAAAAAAAAATCAAAGGTTTAAGAATCAATAAAGAAGAAATGAAACTCTGACTGGAAGATGACATGTTTGTTCATGTATAAAGCCCAACAGAATCACAAATGATTTAGTAATAAATTTAGGAAGATAATTGTATATAGAGTCAATATACAAAATCAGTTTATTTCTAATATTAGCAACAGATAATTAGAAAGTAAAAACTTTGTAAATGATACTATTTACAGTAGCATCAAAAAACATCAAATATCTCAGGATCAATTAAAGATGTATAAGATCACTAGACTGAAAACTATAAAACCTTAATGGAGGGAGGGATATACAAGATTTGTGGATTGTAAGACTTAACGTTACAAAAATATCAATTCTCATTGATCTATAGATTTAAATCTTAGCAGGTTTTGGAGAAAAACAGACAAGCTAAAGTATACATGGAAATGCACACAGCCAAAAATAACAAGATAATCTTAAACCAGAATAACAAAGCTTCAAAACTTATACTACTAGGTATCAAGACTTTTTTATAAAGCTATAGTAATTGAGACAGGGTAGTAGTAGGAAAGAATAAGCAAACAGACCAACAAAATAGAATACAAAGCCCTGAAACAGATTCACATGTACAAACAGGTCAAAGGAATAGAACAGGGAGTCCAAATATTGACTTTCACATTTATAAGCATTTCATTTATGACAGAGGTACCAATGCAGAGCAATGGAAAAAGAACGGTCTTTTCAATCATTGGTGTTGGTTCAAGTGGATATCCATATGGGAAAAAAATAAATCCAGCTCACATCATACACAGAAATCGATTTCAGATGGATTGTAGATCGAAATGTAAAACAAAACTTTTAAAAGATAACATAAGGGAATATATTGATAACCTTGTAGTATGCAAAAATTTCTTAAACATGCCACAGAAAAATAAAGGAAGATATTGATAAATTATGCTCATTTAAGTTTTATTGCAGAAAAGTGTAAAGAGCATAAGCACACTGCTCATTGAAGTTTCACAAAGTAAATACACTCCTGTAACAACCTCCCAGATCAAGAAACAGAATATTGGTAGCACCCCAGAAGCACCACACCCTTTCTAGTTTCTTTCCCACCTCTAGACTTTCTTTAAAATTATAAACGTATATTTCTCAAAAGACAACATTAAGAGAATAAAAATATAAGCCACAAATCTGGAGAAAATACTACGAATCATATCCAAAATATATAAAGAACTTCCACCAGTCAAGAAAAAGATAAATAACCTAATAGAACAATACATGAAAGACTTAAACAGGCACTTCATAAAAAAGGACATTTATATAGGCAATAAACATATAAACAGTGCTCCGTATCACTAGTTACCAAGGAAAGGCAATTTAAAACCATAATAAAATACCCCTAAACACTATTGAAATGTTTAACATTTTAAAAACTGACAATACTAAGCACTAACAGGGAGTTGAAGCAACTGCATACTGTTAGTAGAGGTGTCATTTTGTATAACTACTTTAGAAAACTATGTCTTAGTATCCAATAAAGCTGAACAGAGGCATATCCTATGACTCAGCAATTCTACTTGTAGGTATAAACCCTCAACTAAAAACATGCTAAGAATGTTGACTGAAACAGTAATATAATAGCCAACAAGAAAGACAGAACCCAGAACCCAAAATAAGCAAGCAAAAACAAAAACAAAACCAGTCAATGCAGACAGCAAGAAAAAGCCCTAACATTAAACAAACAAAAATCCCTGTAATTAATATACTCAGAGCTAAGAGCAGAGGATGCATCCATGAAACAAAAACAGCATAACTTTATATTCAAAGGCCAAGAAAGAGCTGCTGGAAATTGAAAATATGATCACCAAAATAAAAACTTTAAAGAAGGACTAGAAATTAAAAATCAAGAAAAATAAATCCCAGAAAGTAAAACAACAACAATATGGAAAATACAAAAACAGAGATAAGAAAATTAGAGGAAAATTCTAAGATGAAATATCCCGTTTACACAAAGAAAGAATGGAAAGTTGGGTGGGTTCAGGAGAGAAGGGAATTATAAAAGAAAGGACACAAGAAAACTTCCTTAACAAAGGACAGGAATCACCTATAGATCACCTACCAAGTGCCTAGACAGTGAAGGAAAAAGGCCTTCATGGGACATACTAGCGAATTTTTAAAAATCATAAATATACTAAACATTTTCAGGGGAAGGGGGAAGGCCATAAAAGAAGAGAGATTCAGCATGGCACTGGACTTCTCATCAGCAACACATAGGTAGAGGAGAATGAAGCAATGCCTTCAAAGCTCTGGGGAAAACAACTTTCAATCTAGGCTCCTATACCTAGACAAACTTGATTGTGTCCAGGTGAAATAAAGTTATTTCTAATGTGCAAATTCTCAAAAACTTTGCCTCCTATTATATTTTATTAAGAAGCTACTGGAGGATTTGTTATCAACAGAGGAAGTATGATGACAATGGAAGACAGAAATCCAGAAAACAAATTCCAACACAGAAGCACAGCAAAGGAAAGGAAGTCCGATCTACAGCTGCTTATTCAAGACCAGAGAACTAATCCAGACTGCAGTGGGATCAAAGATGACTCCAGGAAAAACACAAGAAAGAATCCCATCGATTTCAGCATAAGGAAAATATTATTGATGGGCATGTGGCAGAAATTTTAAAGCATGAGGAAATATTAGCTATAATTATATAGAAAACCTAGCATATAATTATTAACATTAAAAACAACGAGGAATTATGAGAGAAAGGAATGGTGATGATAGGAACTTATTTGTCCTATCTAGGAATGTTTTCAATCTTAATAATGCAAACTCTATTTCACCTATTAACTAAAACTCTCATACAACTATGCTGGGAGCATGAGAGCAGAGAGAGAAAACTATACTCATCTATCATTGGGGGAAGTCAAGAGAGAACATCTAAAATTAACAAAGACTTAGCCTAATAAATATATTAATTAGAAATATGAAAGCAATTATAAAGGGAAATGACAAGAATTAAGAATAAATTCTTCTGGGAATGAGACTAGAAGATTTAAAAAGCTGGAGTAGTAAAGTATGTTTTGAAAAATAAGTTTTTTAACACTATTTTCTTTTTCATTTATATTCCTATATCACTTAGAGAAATACAAAATTTTCAAAAAATTTCATGGATCCCTTCACATGACAGTTGTCATATTTGTAAATGAACTAGAAAAATACATGATGATTAGAGGTGATTATGAATGAATAAGCTATGGATTTCTTAATTTTTTAAAAATCCACATATAAAGTTTCAGCTATAATCTTTACCTCCATAAAGACTGAACAGTCCATATCTCCAAACTGGTTTTTCTCTCTTGAGCTCCAACCCATTACTTTTTACTACCTGCACATCCACTGATTACTTTAGAAGTATAAATTTTCTAATACTCAAATTCATATTTTATTATTATTTTAAAAAAATACTAAGCTATCCTTTAGTATTTCCATATTCTTGTCAATGACATCGTTTCCCCAGTTATCTAATTCTAAGACTTTTCATACAGGCACAGCTTAACAGTCAATAAATTTTGTTAATTATTTTATGACCAGCATAAAACAAGCCCTTATCACTTATGCTCCAACCTCCTATAAGAGTTTCTTCAATGATCTCCTAGCCCTAAGTTGGTCCTCATACAACATACAATAGCTAGATTAAAAACTCTGTTTGGAATGTTCTCCCCAGATTCTGCTTTTGAGGACCATTTATTCCCTTACTCCTGCAGAGTTTTTTTCATTGTACTTATCACAACATGATACATTATATGCATAGATATTTGTCTGACTCTCTCCCTATCACTGCTTTGTTCACTGCTGTATCCTCACTGCTTAGAAAAGGGCCTGGTACACATTGAAGGCTCAATAAATAATTTTTGAATAATGAATAAATTATTAATTCAGCAAATTTACATATTAAGCCCTGACACGATGGAGAAACTATGGATAAAGCAATGAATAACTGTAATACCGTTATAATCAGAAAGGAGAAAGAAGAAACACTAAGGAGAGTCTCTAACACCAGACTTGGTGAATCAGAGGTTTTCTGAACACCAGATGAAGTGACATCTAAGCTCAGACTTGAGAGATGAGTAGGAAATAGTCAACTGAAAGTGGGAAAGGGAACAGCATGAAATACGGTCAGGATACACAAGGGCAAGGGTGTGAGATAAATGGCACATTCAAAAGCTGGAAAAGTTCTGTATGATTCAAGAGTAACACCGGAGAAGAAAGGGAGACCAGGGGAGTAAGCAAAAGCCATACCATGAAGGACTTTAAAAACCTATGTTCAGGTGTTTTGACCTTACCCTGAAAACAACAGGAAGCATTAAAGAATTTTTAGCAAAATAACATTATCATATCTTCAAGTCAAAAGAACTTTAGGCTACAATATGAAGAATGGATTGAAGGGAATAAGGTAAGAAGCAGAATGATGAGATGAAATGATAGTTACCTGGTATAGGGATGGAGCAAGTGAACATTCAGGAGATAAGGTCAATAGGACTTGTTGGCTAACTAGATGTTTGGGGTGAAACATGGGAAGAGTCAAGGACAATGCTCAGGTTTCTGGTGTAGGCAGTCAACTGGACAGTGGTCCTTTTACTGAGATAAAACACATAAGGCAGGTTTGATAGAATAATGAGGGAGTTTATTGTTTTGTGTTTGTTTGCTTGTTTGTTTGAAACAGAGACTCACTCTGTCACCATGGGTAGAGTGCAGTGGCATTATTGTAGCTCACTACAACCTCACACTCCTGGGCTCAGTGAATCCTCCTGCCTCAGCCTCCTGAGTAGCTGGGACTACAGGTGAGCGTCACTAAGCCCGGCTAATTTTTCTATTTTTAGTAGAGATGGGGGTCTCGCTCTTGCTCCGGCTGGTCTTGAACTCCTGAGCTCAAATGATCCTCCCGCCTTGGCCTCCCAGAGTGCTAGGATTATAGGCTTGAGCCACCGCGCCCAGCCAATGAAGGAGTTCCGTAAGATAAATTAGAGGTGCTAGTGAAACCTCCAAGTGGACAATGTTAGTAGGGTGAATTGATACAAACAACTGAAGCTCAGGACAAAGATATACATTTGGGAATCATTACCATATGGATGATAACTGAAGCCATGGGAATGAATGAAATCATCTATGGAGGCTTCACATGCAGAGAAGAATGTCTAGTATTCCCTGGGAAACCCCAACATTTTAAAAGATAAAGAAAAAAGAAACTAAAAAGAGGATTGAGAAAAAACAAGTATGGAAGAAAACCAAGAAAGTACAGTGCCAGAGAACAAAAAGAGAGTATTTCAGAAGGCGGGGCAGCCGCAGTGCCTGATGCCAAAGCAGGCCAAGTAATTTCAGGACTGAAACTTGCCCATTCAGCTTAACAGGGATCATCAGCAACTTGATGAGAACAGTTTCGGTGGCACAGTGAGAACAAAAGCTATATTTCAGAGACAGAAAAATTGAGAAATAGGTAAAGTAGATAGCAAATACACACACCACCAAGAAGTCTGACTATAGTAGGAAAAGAAAGAGAACAAATGCTAAAAGGCAATATGAAGTAAAATGAATAATTGTTTTAAGATGGCAAAGATTTGAATATATTCGATGATTTTTGGGAAGCAGCCAGTTTGCAGACAGGTTGAAAGTAAAAGGTAACTGACATGCTCTATTGGGTGAGGTCTCTGAGAAGGCAGGAGGGAATGCACCTGAGGAGTACAGATGTTGGAAATAGCTTTAGGTCACCAGAAGATACCTTTAAGTTCAGTTCACAGGAGTAATAAAAAAACTACTCCCTAGTTCAAAATTCTCTAAACACTTCTCATTTGTAGAATTTCACACAAATCCCTTAGTCTGTTCAACTTCACAAATGTTCAAATACATATAAATTTCAGATGAAATAACTTCTTAAACTATTGCATTACCCCCAAAAAAGTATCAATAATAGTCAATGCCATAGAAGTTAAGCTAAAGCTGAAATGCACATAACCTGCTGATAGTATTTTAATTTTGTATAACCCTTTGAAAATCAATTTGCTGTTACATGTCAAAAATCATAAATATCCACACTAATTATATTTCTGGAAATCTAGCCCAAGGACACAATGTAAAATATCATTTAAAAAAAATTTTTACATTGTAAAAAAAAAAAGTCCAGTATATGCCTAATACCTTGTCTAAAGATCTCAAGCCTCCTAGCCATTAGCAACCTCACCCTTCTTGAACACCGATAGCACTTGCCTGTGCTATTTATTTGGCACTTTGTATGTGGCATCTTCCCAACATTACCCAGAGTGATGCTTTCAAGTAGTATAAGGCACATCATCTATTTTCCCTGCCCAGGTGGCCAATTTCTCTGTACAGAAAAAAGGGACATAATATTCTCTGTGGAATACTGTGCTTTAGCTTTTCTATTTCTCGATCATAAAAAAATTATAATGAGACTATACTATTAACAAAAAAATATTGTCAGAGATTAGAAGAAGTAAATGTTTCTAGAATGCCTGGAATAAATAGTAATTTTCAGTTTATAAAATAGTTTTCAGTTGGGTTTTAAAAACTGAAAACTATTTTATAAACTTTTTACACACAATGTCTTTAAAATGTACATTTTAAAAATGTATCTTTCATCTGAAAAATTTTCTTCTAATACATTTAAAAACACTCATTCTAAAAGAAAAGTATGGCTTCTGGAAAAGAGTAAAAGTAAGTTTCATATCCTTTGAAAGAAGAATTAGCAAAACAAAATAAAAGAAAAAATCTAAGATCAAGTAGAAGATTCAAATCTACTTCTTCACTGGCTTTAAATATTCACTCCTACAAAAAAGTGAATATTCCATAAGAAATGTAATTAATATACAAGCACTATCAAAAGCACCAAAAGCCTATCAGCCTCCTATAATCTAATAATTAAAAGAAAGAAGTTATAGCTCAAAGATGAAGTTTCTTTGACTTAAGAATAAAGAGAGAAAGAAGCTATCAAGATGCCAGACAGTATCAAAGATGACAGCCTGGAAGAAATAAGAAAGAAACAGAAATGTGCGTTCTTCATATATTGGAAGAGGTAAGCTAGGAAAGACATCCTTACCAACGAAATCACAATTCCATTAGACTAAAGAGAATCTTGAGATGTGTTTTATGTATCTGGCTAAATAAGGACATTTCCATGATCTTACTGTTTGGGATAATAGTCTGACAGTTTGTGGAGTTCCCTCCTCCCCACTCTAGGTGTATTTTTAGTCTAGTGAAAAGAAAAGCAGTCATCAAATTTGCTGATGCTATATTAAAAAATGACTGGCAATTTATCCTATCCTAACCAGGTTTTACAAATTCCAACTCTACCCTATGACTTTAATTATAGGCAGAAATCACTGCTGAATTCTGTTTTAATGCCCTTTCTCTTACAGACCCTAACTTGTACTTCCAAAATTAAAGCATTTCCAAGGAGTCAATACATTTGAAATTCATAATTTATATATTTTCTAGAAATTCAAATTAGACTGCCATATAATGACCTGGCCATAGGATGTCCGTTATAAAAAATAGAATTGTTATTTTTAATGATTGTTTCTCATCTAAAATAATCACTTCAAACCTATTCAAGGTAGAGCCTAGGTTAAGGTTCAGAAACCTAATCCTAGTTCTGGGCCTTGAAATTCAACACTCTAAAAAGAATTATAATAGCACTATCTTGAATATATTATTTAAAACTGTGATATGGCTAAAGAATAAAAACATATCTCTAGAAACCTCAAAAATAGAAACCTCATTGTCTAATTCATTTATTTACTCTATAATAAAAGTAACTTCTCCAAATGGAATATTTAGCAATTTATATTACCAACCTAGTTCAATGAATTTAAGTAATGGGTAGCAAAATTGGAAGAATCATTTTGCTTATGTATATTTTGCCAACTGTCTCCTCAATAATAGTTGATTAGCAGTCATCTGCCACATATACGTCAAATATAGTTAAAACCAACATCTTTCCTTTACCAACAAAACTGAATCTAAACTGGAATAGTCAGGATGACAGATCATGGTTTTAAAAACATTAATATAAAAATTGTCTTTTTTATTATTTTCCTATATTTTGCTCGATGTACGGTTTTATATTTTGGATTCCTAGTGGTGAGATGGTAGTCAAATATTACCTCAATTCTTACATTGAAGATAAAGGAGGGGGAAAGAAAACTAATGTCTTAGTATAATCAAAAGCATCCAGCAAAAATGTCAGGTAACATGAGGATAAAGTGAAAAACAGCCCAAGCTTTTGGAGAGGTAGCCTGCTAAATATTTTTAAACACTTCCTGTTTATGCAAGCTAAAAGGAAGATTAAACCCTTATAAGATGTGGGTTAAAATGACATAAGTTTTTTTAGGAGGAGAGGGAGGAAATGGGACTCAACTTTTTGGACACATACTTTTCATTTAAGAATAATCTCATCAACCATAATCAAAGAAGGAAAAATTAAAACTACTCAAACATATCAAAGAAGGAGCAACCGGTCTGGTTACTCCAACTTTAAAATTTCTAGGTTACCAAAAACTCTACAGCCAGATAAACACCCAGTAAATGATTACTACAGTTTTTAAAATGTGTGACTGCACTTAAGTGCAGAAAATAATTAAATTATTGCTAAAATGACCAGAATTTGCTAATCAATTGATCTTTAAACAAACCATTTGGGTTTATAGACTATATTGAGAATGATTTGGCAAAGGAAAGATGAGGATAAAAATAGATTAAATACTATCTGTTCTCAGTAAGACAACTCAAATTTCCACTATGGAACGTTATTATCAGTTAAAGATTACATTCCATCATCTTTACCTTTCAGAATTTTTAAAGCAAACTGTTATACCCAATTACATAAAAAAATTTCAGTTAATAAATATCTTTGTGAGGCAATGATTTTTAAATCACTACAAAGCCAAAGGACGAGATGTTCAAGACTTTAGACAGTATCTGAGAAAGACTATAACCAGGGAAGGGCTTTATCAAGGTAGACAAAGTTCAGAATGGCAGGATTCCTTCCCTGTTGTAATGAATATACTAAAACTTCCGGGGGTTTGGTGACTATCACTGGGTGTGGTGGTAAAACAGAAGGGAAAAGCCTCACACAGAAAGCTGAATGGCCCAAAGAAAACCTAAGTGGTGACAAGAGCCTAAAGGCACATGCAGGTACGCATCTTTTATATTGGATGTGATACACTTACATGGCCCCTGTTGAATCTCTTGGGGACCAACAGTAAAGCAAGTTTAGAACTTCAAATCTTGAGACATCTATAGCAAGATGCTGATCCAATGTGGCTCCAAATATCTTCTGTTTTCCTGGCTCACCTGAAGAGGAAAAAACACTACAGAGGATGTGGGAACTGAATTTTTTTTTAGGTAGTTTCTTCTAGAGCAACTGTCTGAAAGTTTTGGCCCAATCCTTTTTGAAGTCTGGAGATGAGACACTTGAAGGACTAGTGAAAAACAAAATTCAAATGAAAAGGTGGAGTGAGACATCTAAAAGGGGAATATGAGAGCAAAAGATAATCCTCGTAGGTAAATCAGTGTTTCTAATCTTTAGGTGGGAGGAGGCAGAGAAAGGAGAGAAAAAAAAAAATTGCACAGATGTTTCTCCCTCCACTCCCTCACCCCAATTGCTTCTAAAAATTCACAAACTACCTAACCTTTTAGACCACAATTAGGGAGTGAATAAGCAAGATTACTTGGAAGGATTAAGCATTTTGCCAAGTCTCCCTCCCCTGGCTATAGGGCATTATTAAGCAGCAGGGAGGCCTTGCAGATAATACTTTTTTTTTTCTAAGAAAAGATTCTGGTGGAATACAGCTTGAAGTGATAAAGAGAGAGAAAAATAATTGAATTTATACAAAAATGGAAGTCACAGGACAATATACCATATTGACAATGTTTATCTAATTCTGTTTTTCAAAAGGGATGGGACAGATTTCATGAAATGAGAAATTAGAACAAAAAGTGGTTTTAGCTTCCAAATAATAGAAAATATTTTTAAACTAAGCAGCACAAACTACATGCTTCATCCTTCTATGAAATGTTATCCTTGGAAAGATAATCTTTAAAAAACTAAGATTAGCAGAACCAAGTCTGATGTAAGTAACCACACAAAAGGCATAAAAATGTAGTCCATAATATTAATTAGATTCAATTGTAATTAACTTCTTAAAATTTTTTCTTAAAATAGTTAACCTAAATTTTATATTATTAGAGTTATTCTCCGGCATTCACGTAATAGCCTAGGACATAAAATAATTTTCTTTCCCAATACATACCATTTTAACCAGAATTTACTTAAACTATGTCTGTTAAAAATACCAGAATTATCTGAAAAATAAAATTGGAGAACGAATTAGATCCTTACCTGACGTGGCTGTTCATTCATTCGTTGTGGGTCTGATTTCACTTTATTACTAGGATGATTTGTGACTTTGGTTACTGGTTGTTTGAAAATTGATGCTGTTTGTCTAATTGGCAATGTTGTGTTCAAGTCTGGTTTACCCTGTGAATATAAGTGTGTTTTTATTAATAAATATTATATTTAAACACAATTTGATGATTTTTAAAATTCAGTATATATTACTATAAATCAGATTACTCCAAACTTCTCAGTCCATTTTAGCATTTTAAATCCTCTGTAGTTCATTTTTAAGCACTTTATTATGTGAAACATGCAGGAAGTTTTCTCATTAAAAAATGACAAGTTTTTTATATATTTTTAAGTGTAAGAAAATTCTCAACATAAAATTCATAATTAATTTGATTAACAAGGATACGAAGGACTTTTAAATAAATATGTTGGTTTATACAAAAGGAAGGAGAACTTTAAGGATAACAATCAGGAGACAAATTTCTACATTCTAAGAATGGAAGAAAACATTGGCATACTTGTACATTAAAATATTAACAACCTGATCAGAAGTTAGGAGGCCAGGCTTACATAAAACTATAAATTAACCCTTTCTTTTATATAAACATAATTAGGAATGAGAGTTCTAATTCCAGCAAACAGAACTCAATTTAGAAATATGTGATAAAATAAAGAAGTATTCCTTGTTTTTAATATACAACAGGTCCTTGGATAACATTATCTGGTTTGATGTCCTAATGCTATTAACGATGAGGAAAAAAATAATCAATTCCCAGCTGAAGCCACTGTCTACAGGGACATTCTCTTTTTGCACATTCTCTCCATTGTCTACATGGAGTTTTCTGGGTATTCTAGTTCCCTACCACATCCCAAAGATGTGCACGTTAGAGATTCATTGGCGTTGTCTACATAGTCCCGGACTGAGCAAGCACGGGTATGTGTGTGTGCCTTCCAGTGAGATGGTGGCCTGTCCAGGTTGGGTCCCCACCTTGCGCCCTGAGCTGCAGGGACAGAGTTCTGGCCACTCTTGACTCTGAACTGAAATAAGCAGGTAAATAATGATCTTACTTGTTTTTAGTAATCTATCTTAAATGTATGTTGAGCTCACATTTGTTTCAATGCTGAACATTAGAAGTGTTTTGGTCTTTATTTAGAAGTTTGGTGATGTTTTTGTGACTAGAAATATGCCATAGAAATTGAACTTTTGCTTATATCAATTAGCCTGTGGTAAAACTGGTTTTGTTGTATGTCGCTTTGCTTAATTCACAGTTTCCCAGAACCTATCAATGACTTTAAGTGAGGACTTACTGTGTATCACATTTAATACTTTTAAAGAAGATACTTAAAACTGAAGCTTCAGAAAGCCATGTAACATATTTATCTAATTTTAATCAACCAGTAAATACAATGTGAGGTCAAAATGTGGCACGAAATTGCTATTAAGTTCATTTGCAATACTCTAATGAAAAAGAAAAGGGAGAAAACACAATTTAATCATTGTGTGTTGTGATTCTGGCAAACAATATAAAAAGTCATATATATCTGAAGACAATATACATCTGATATTCTTTCTTTTTTTTTTTTTTTCAGAGATGAGGTCTAACTCTGCCACCCAGGCTGGAGTGCAGTGGCATGATCATAGCACACTGCAGCCTTGAACTCCTGGGCTCAAGTGAT
>VSMD01080824.1:0-23125 GCA_008750895.1 Mirza zaza
GCTGACGCCATGGCACTCACTCTAGCCTGGGCAATAAAGTGAGACTCTGTCTCAAAAAAAAAAAAAAAAAATTAGCTGGGCATGGTGGCACATGCGTATAGTCCCAGCTACTTGGGAGGCTGAGGCAGCAGGATTGCTTGAGCCCAGGAGTTTGAGGTTGCTGTGAGCTAGGCTGACGCCACAGCACTCACTCTAGCCTGGGCAGCAAAGAGAGACTCTGTCTCAAAAAAAAAAAAAAGCAACCCCATTAAGAAATGGACGCAAGACTTGGATAGCCATTTCTTCAAAGAAGGTATACAAATGGCCAATAAACAGCAAAAGATGCTCCACGTCATTAGTTGTTAGGAAGATGCTAATGAGAATCACGATACCACTTCACGTTGGCTAGGATGGCTTTAATTTAAAAAAGAGACAATGACAAGGGTTGATGGAAATGTGGAGAAATTGGAGCCCTTGTAGGTGGCTGATGGGAATATAAAATGGTGCAGCCATTGTGAAAATCAGTTCTGTGGTTCCTCAAATGTTAAACGTGGAGTCACCCTGTGACCCAGCAATTCCACTCCTATGTGTATACCCAGAAGACTTGAAAACAGGTACTTGTACATGAATGTTTATACACCATTATTCACAGTAACCCCAGGATGGAAACAACCCAAGTGTATCCAAAATGAATAAACAGGCCAGGCGTGGTGACTCAGGCCTGTAATCCTAGCACTCTGGGAGGCCAAGGTGGGAGGATTGCTCGAGGTCAGGAGTTTGAGACCAGCCTCAGCAAGAGCGAGACCCTGTCTCTACTAAAAAAATAGAAATTACTTGGCCAACTAAAAATATATAAAAAATTAGCTCGGCATGGTGGTGCATGCCTGTAGTCCCAGCTACTCGGGAGGCTGGGGCAGGAGGATTGCTTGAGCCCAGGAGTTTGAGGTTGCTGTGAGCTAGGCTGATGCCACAGCACTCTAGTCCCGGCAATAGCATGAGACGCTGTCTCAAAAAAAAAAAAATGAATAAACAAAATGTGATGTATTCATAGAAATAGTATTCAACCATAAAAAGGAATGAAGTTCTGACACATGCTATAATACACAAACCTGGAACACATGCTAAATGAGATGAGCCAGACACATAAGGACAAATATTGCATGATTCTACTTGCATGAAGTATCTAGAATAGACACATTCATAGAGACAGGGTGTAGATTAGTGGTTACCAAGGGCTGGCAGGGAGAGGCAGATGGGGAATTATTGCTTAATGGGTACAGTGTTTTGGTTTTGAGTGATGAAAAAGTTTTGGAAATAGGTACATGTCAACATTGTGGATGTACCTAATGCCACTGAGTTGCATACTTAAAAATGGTAAATTTTATGTATATTTTGCTACAATAAAGAGAGAAACCTCAGCCAGGTGCCGTGGCTCATGCCTGTAATTCTAGCACTCTGGGAGGCTGAGGCGGGAGGATTGCTCAAGGTCAGGAGTTTGAAACCAGCCTGAGTAAGAGCGAGACCCCGTCTCTACTAAAAATAGAAAGAAATTAATTTGCCAACTAAAAATATATAGAAAAAATTAGTGGGGCATGGTGGGCAATGCCTGTAGTCCCAGCTACTTGGGAGACTGAGGCAGAAGGATTGCTTGAGCCCAGGAGTTTGAGGAGTTTGAGGTTGAGCTAGGCTGACACCATGGCACTCTAGCCCAGGCAACAGAGTGAGACTCTATCTCAAAAAAAAAAAAAAAAAACCTCAGCACCCTTTATCTGTCACCTCCTGTTCCTCTATCTCCCAGCCCCTGGCAACTGCTCACCTACTCTCTGTCTTTCTAGCTTTGCCTATTGGACATTTCATGCAAATGGAATCAATCATATAATGTATGGTCTTTTGTATCTGACTTGCTTGCATTTAGCATAATGTTGTCAAGTTTCATCCGTGTTGTAGCATGTGTAAGTACTTCATTGCTTTCTGTGGTTGAACAACATTCCCTTGTGTTATTTCATTGTATTCCATGTATTGGATAACATTCCATTGTATTATTCCATTGTATTATTATTTATCAATTCATTAGTTGATTGGCATTTGGGTTGTTTCCATTTTTGGCTAATATGAATACTTAGGAGCTGCCAAACTGTTTTCCAAATGGCTGCATCATTTTACATTACCACTAGCAGTGTAGGAAGGTTCCAGTTTCTCCACATCCTCAACACTTGCTATTGTCGGTATTTTTTATTAGAGCCATCCTGGTGGATTTGAAGTATGTCTCATTATGGTTTTGCATTTCTCTGATAACTAATAATGTTGAGTATGTTTTCATGTGCCTTGTGATCATTTGTAAATCTTTGGAGAAATGTCTATTCATATCCTTTATCCATTTCTAAAAATTTGGTTTATCATTGTTGACTCATAGTAATAATTATCCTTTGTACATTTCTAAAAAATTGGGTTTTTTATTGACTTGTAAGACATGTTTGTATATGGTAGGTAAAGATCTGTTACCAGACATGATTTGCAAATATTTTACCTATCCTGTGAGTTGTCTTTTCACTTTCTTGATGGTGTCTTTGAAGCACAAAAGTTTTATTTTTTCATCGCCCACCAAGGTCTCACTCTGTTGTCCAGGCTGGAGTACAGTGGCATGATCATAGCCATCATAGCTCACTGCAGCCTTGAACACCTGAGCTCAAGGGATTCTCATGCCTCAGCCCCCGCCCAAGTAGCTAGGACTACAGGCACATACGACTACACCTGGCTAACTTTTTTAGTTTTTGTACAAACAGAATTTGGCTGTGTTGCCCAGGCTGATCTTGAACTCCTGAGCTCAAGTGATCCCTCCCACCTCAAGCCTCTTGAGTAGCTGGGATTACAGGCACCTGCCTCTGTGTCCGGCTTAAGCACAAAAGTTTCCTTTTGAAAGGCATTCTTTTCAAAACATATCAGCCTTCAGAGGTAGCTACAGTCAGAAAAAAAAAAAAAAAAACCTACAGGAGCCACAGAAGTTCTCAAATTCTTCGACCCATTGTTTTTAGTCCTGGAAGCTGGCTCCAAGGAAATAATAAGGGAAAAAAATGCCATTTGTATAAAAATGTTTATGGCAACATCGGTTAAAAAGCTTAAAAACTGGAAACAGCTCAAATGTGCATTCACATAATTATAGAATATTATATAGCCATTATAATTATAAAAATGATTAGCACATTGACTGCCATGTGAGTTGTATTTAACTCAGGCTAGTTTTGAGCCTGGGGCCTCATGAAGAAAAACTCTGCGGTTGGTTCCTGAAAATCCTACTTGTTGATGTTCCTATTGTTACAGTTAATATTGACAATTTAATTCTAAAAATGTGGATTGCATTGCATATGACTCATGCACAGAAAACAGTAAAAAATAACAAATCAGAAAGGATCATTTTGTTCTAATAAAACACCGTGGCTCCCAGGGAAATTTTTTTTTTTTCCTAATGTTGCAGGCAGTGTGTTAAACACAATTATGCAGATTCGTGAATTACATCCAGGTAGAAGCCATAAGCTATCAAATCAGATCAGAGGAAGGGTGGAGGCGGGGGCAGAAGGTGACTGAGTGCTGGGTCACAGAGGAGTTTTTGCAGTGTTGTTACAAGGTAAAATTTAAAAGTAAAGCTTTATTGAGTGTCCCTATGTCCTTACAGGACAGTGGAGCCACAGGGTGGGGCTATGGTCATCATTAGGGTGTTTAGATATTTTCTAGCTTTTTCTAGGCATAGTTTTATCAAGTTGTGATTCAATTAGACGATGTCTTTTTTTTTTTTTCTTTTTTAAATCTTGCCGTTGTTAGTTAACATTAAGACGCTGGGGAGTTGAATGCACCCTGCCAGGTTTGACTACAAGCTTCACTGGTTGGGTAGTAACCAACTTGCATATGTGGCACCATGAGTGCTTAACCACTTCGGCCGCGAAGCTGTGCCCACAGCCGGCACTCATAGTCTGCACGGTAGCTTGTGCTGTGCACTGATGACGCATCTGTTTTGCTCTTGTGTCATGAGGAAAGCTTGAAAGCACTGAAAGCTTGTTTTACTTTACAGGCAGCTTTACTTGTAATGTAAATCAGAATAGGTAACATATACATATCTGTCTTTATTACGTTATTTTTAAATGTTCACAATTTTATTTTGATAAATGAAAAATTAGAAAAGTCATATCACGGCTGTCGGCTAAAGTGGACGTGTGCATTCATCTGTGGCTATCGACCATAGTCGACGCTTGGCTGTGCGCGTTCATCTGTGGTTGTTGACTAGTCGATGCTAGTACCGAAATGGTTAATTCCACTGGGAGACACCGCAGGTGCTTCCAGTTTTCCCATAGTATAGTGAGTGCTGGGATTAACATCATTATGTGCAGAGCTGCTCCTGAATTTCAGATGAATGCCCTGAAGTGAGATTATAAAGGAAAGGGTACAGTTAACAAGAGGACCATCTTTTTTCAGATTCTAAAAGCAATATGTTTACCATAGACAACTGAAACCTATATAGAAAAGACAGGCCAAATCACTTACATTTTCACCACCAGAAATAACCACTGCTAGCATTTATCTGTATGTCAGTGTAGGCTTTTTTCCTGTGGACATGTGTATATGCACATGTAGTTTGATACGTAAGTGGGATTGGGAGTGTCCTATTAGGCAGTTCTGTAGCCAACTCAAGCATGTGAGTTTCTTCCCATGTCACTAAAACTATCTTTGAGTTCACCGATAATAACAGATGCAGAATACTCCATTGTATGGGTGAAACATCATTCTTGCTTGTTGAAATGTTTCCCTGGTGGGGACAATTTTTAGGCTCTTAGTTAATTTTGCTTTCAGAGTGAGCTGTACTCTCATGATACTGCCAAAAATGGGTTATTTTAAGTTGGTTTTAACAAGTTTACAAAAGCAGAACATATTCCATGGAAAAAAGTTCACAATACAGAAGTAAATATGTAAAATATGAGTCCACTGCTAAGAGTTTCATGTGTACCTTTCCGAATGTTCTGTGTCTGTATTTGTCCAATACAAATACACTGGTTAATTTTTTAAGCCAAGTTAAGAGCATATTGCATGTGCTTCTCAGCAACTGACTTTTTGCCATTAATAAACCATTGGGACATCTTTTTCTCTTCTTTTTTTGCCCTTTACCTTTGACATCATTGCTTGTTGGGATATCTCCCTCATTTCTTTAACGAGCTACAGAATACTCCAGTGCATGGCTGCACTGGTTCATTTAGCTGTAATCTCATGGATGCTTGGATGGTTGTCAGGTTTTTGCAATCACAGATATTGCTGCAATGAACAGCCTTGAACACACATCCATGGGAGACATTTCTGGAAGTAGCAATGTATTGGGAGCCATCCTACAGCCTGGGGTTTTGTCACTTGTACCTATTGTGGCCCTGTGTGTTGGTATCCTACCTCATGGGTATGTCTTGGGTGTCTCCCATGCAGGAACTCGGCCTGTAGTAGCTCCCCCAACGCTGACGAGACTCCAGCCCCTGCTGTGAAGGCCTCCATCTTCTCCCCGCCTGTCCTACTGAAATTCCATCCTGTGCCCAGACCCAAAGACGACTCAGAGAACGACCCTGGCAGCACAGAGTCTGTGACCCACAAGAGGAGCCCATAACCTCTTCCCTACAGACTGTGGCCCAAGGAATGAATAAAGTTCCTGCAGAGGTGCCTACCCTGTGCTGGGAACCCTAGGGCTGTGCAATCCCCTGAGCTCCCTCTGGCCCAAAGAGGTGCTCAGGGTCCTGTTGGCAGCACTGAGGTCCCCTCAGCTGCAGTCTGCCATGACAATTCAGTCATGCACACTTTGAAAGAGACACAGGGTGGGGGAGTGCTCCCTTCCTTTCAGTGACTCTGGAGCTCTCAGCCCCTCTGGACCCAGTAAGTTCCAGGTCTAGTGTATTTTTCCTACACCTGGCCCCTAAACACATGGTGTCATCTGATGCACAGGTTTAGAAACAGTGATCTAGGCCGGGTACTGTGGCCGATGCCTGTAATCCTAGCACTCTGGGAGGCTGAGGTGGGAGGAGCGCTCAAGGTCAGGAGTTTGAAACCAGCCTGAGCAAGAGCGAGACCCCTTCTCTACTAAAAATAGAAAGAAATTAATTGACCAACTAAAAACATACAGAAAAAATTAGCCGGGGCTGGGCGCAGTGGCTCACGCCTGTAATCCTAGCACTCTGGGAGGCTGAGGTGGGCGGATTGCTCGAGGTCAGGAGTTCAAAACCAGTTTGAGCAAGAGCGAGAACCTTCTCTACTATAAATAGAAAGAAATTAATTGGCCAACTAATATATATAGAAAAAATCAGCCGGGCATGGTGGCGCATGCCTGTAGTCCCAGCTACCCGGGAGGCTGAGGCAGGAGGATTGCTTGAGCCCAGGAGTTTGAGGTTGCTGTGAGCTAGGCTGACACCACAGCACTCACTCTAGCCTGGGCAACAAAGCCAGACTCTGTCTCAAAAAAAAAAAAAAAATTAGCCGGGTATGGTGGCGCATGCCTATAGTCTCAGCTACTGGGGAGGCTGAGGCAGGATGACTGGTTGAGCCCAGGAGTTGGAGGTTACTGTGAGCTAGGCTGACGCCACAGCACTCTAGCCCGGGCAACAGAGTGAGACTGTGTCTCAAAACCCCAAAAAACAGTGATCTTGTTCCTCTCCAGAGGAAAAACGAACTGGCCTGTTAAGTTTCCAACTTGGCACCTCCCCAAGGAATTTTCAAGATAATGTGAACTCATTGTTGCCCCACACGCTGACCTTCGAACCTAACCTGTGTGTGACATGTGAGTCCTCACTAAATGCCTGACGACTACCGGATAAGTGCAGACGTTCCCTGAGACCTGGCGTATGTCCCGCACCTCGCTTGGGTCTGGAGATGATGAGCCAAGCAGTGGCAATGCCGGCCCTTAAGGAGTTACCTTCCAGGCCGGGCGCGGTGGCTCAAGCCTGTAATCCTAGCTCTCTGGGAGGCCGAGGTGGGCGGATCGTTTGAGCTCAGGAGTTCGAGACCAGCCTGAGCAAGAGTGAGACCCCATCTCTACTATAAAAAATAGAAAGAAATTAATTGGCCAACTAATATATATAGAAAAAATTAGCTGGGCATGGTGGCACATGCCTGTAGTCCCAGCTACTTGGGAGGCTGAGGCAGCAGGATTGCTTGAGCCCAGGAGTTTGAGGTTGCTGTGAGCTAGGCTGACGCCACGGCACTCACTCTAGCCTGGGCAATAAAGTGAGACTCTGTCTCAAAAAAAAAAAAAAAAAAGGAGTTACCTTCCATCCTCCTGTGTGTGGGAAGGCGGTGTGCGCCAAATTGCTACAGGATTAGAGCTGTTGCAAGCCCTCTGGGAGACGTGGAGTGGGTGGGCAAGTTACGTCTCTCTAAGGAGGCGACACTTAACGTTGAAACCTGGATGATGGGAGGCACCCTGTCATGAGAAAAGGCAAGGACCACTGGCTTTGGGCGACTGGGTGGGTGCTGGTACCTTCAGGAGAGTGGGACGGAGCAGAGGCTGCTGGGACTCAGGGTTCCAGGGGGGACATTTTAGAAAACTCGAGAAGCCAGAGTGGGTCTGAGAGGGGATGGCGTCGAGCCATGACTGGGTGGGTAAACGAGGCGGTCCAGAGAGAGGCCCTTCAAGAAGATTGGGGCTTCGAGGCGGAAGCCGCCAGGGGCCCTGAGGACTCAGGACCCAGCGGCGGGCCGCCCAGAGCATGCGCAGTCGGCGCCAGGGCCGCCGTTCTCGGTCCGCCGGGCGTTCGCTTCCGGGTCGGGGCCGCGGAACCCAGAAGTAGTCGGGGACCCGGGGAAGGCTCCTGGGTCTAAGTTGTCTGTCGTCGCTTCTCTGTGCTCGCTGGCTCCCCCGCCGCCGCCACCATGGGGAAGCGACAGCACCAGAAGGACAAGATGTGAGTTGAGCCGCAGCCGGGGGCGGAGCCCCGCTCTGCGTCAGTCCCCGTCCGTCCCGCGCTTCGCGCCGCCCCTCTTCCTCCTCCTCGTCCTCCTCCGCCGGAGCCCGTCCAGAATGTCGCTTCCCCACGGAAGCCTTCCGCCGCTCCCCAGGCAGGGCGCTGACCCCCCCCCCAGCCGCCGCGACCTCCGGGGTCCCTCCCGGCTTGGGCACGGTCAGCTGCGGTCTCCCGAGTGTGGCCTCCGCCGGTCTCGGCGCTCCGCGAGCTCCGTCTTCCCTTACCTGTCTGCTGTTGCCCCGGGCTGGCCCTGTCCACGCGCGAGCTTTGTTCCCAAATGCGTAGTCTCTCCTCTGTACCTCCGGCGTCCCTGCGTGCTGGGGTACGCCTGCCAGCCTGTACACGTGCTGCAGTCTTCCAGTTTAAAGCTAGCCGCCGTGCTCCGTGTTCCCCTCCAGCTGCCACCGTGTTTCAGATTCTCATCCCAGCAAGTGAAAGGAAGACCTGTGACTACTTGTCGTTTTCTGCTGTCTCTTGAAACCACTCCACTCAAGACTTTTGCCCCCAGAACAGCTCTTGTCGGGATCCCAGTGACATAACGTGTTGCTACATCACCTGTTCAGTTCTTATTTTGTTGAGCTGCTCAACAGCATGCAGCGGGATTGCCACCCCTCTTCTGAAGCCCTTCTTTGGTCTCTGGGATCCCACGTGCTCCTTGTTTCAGTCTAGTTCAGTGGCCTGTCTTTTCCCAGTCTCCTTTGCTGGACCCTCCTCCCTTCTCCCAGACCTCATAAGTTTCTCCTCCATAAATATTCTCTGTGGGAGATCCCTCCCAGTTATTCGTAAGCAGACCTCTCCAGTCTTGCAATAGTCAGCTGCCTACTCACATCTCCACTTGGAGGACTGATGCCCCAGATGGAACTCTTGATTTTCAGCCCCTGCACCTGCTCTTCCCCCAGCCTTCCTATTGCAGCAGTCACACCTGATGGCCCTGAGTTTGCCCGGGTCGGAAGTCAGGGAGCTGGCCTTGGTGCCTCTCACCTACCTCTTCCTGTCCATCAGGAAATCCTGCTGGCTCTTTCAGGAACTGACACTTCTCACTTTGTCCCTATTCCCCCTTAGGTGGAGTTTAAGCCACCTCTTTCCTGGACCTTGGTAGTACCGTCCTGATTGATGTTGTTCTGCCTCTGTTGCTTGTGCGCCTACACACAGTGGCCAGACTGCTGCTTTGAGACTTAAGTTAGATCACGTCAGAGCTCTGCTCAGAACCTTCTAACAGCTTTCCATCCCACTTAGGGCAAATCTGGAGTGTTTACCATGGCCTGTGAGGCCCCTGTGATCTGGCTATTGCCCATATCTCTGTCTTCATCTGCCCCAAGCCCTGTGCACATTCTTCTCCTGCGACAGCCCCCTTCTGGAACACACCCAACTTTTCCTGCCTCAGGGCTTTGCTAAGTGCTGTGTATGCTGCTCCCTCTGCCTGGAAAGCTCTTCCCACAGTGCCTTCTCATTGTCAGGTCTTCCAATAAATTGTTTCCTTCAGAGCAAAGCAGGACTGTGTGTATTTGTTGACTTATTTGTGTATCCCCACGTCTGTTGTGTTTATCGCTGTGTGCCTGACACACAGTAGGTGTTTCATAGCATTCACTGACTGAGCAAAGATCAAGTCGTTGGTTACTCATTTCTAAAGACGCAGTCTTCTTTATGAAGGGGGTGGTAGTAGTATTCTGTCTCCCTCTCTTCCCGTCAGGTACATTACCTGTGCCGAATACACTCACTTCTATGGTGGCAAGAAGCCAGGTAAGGCATGAAATCCTTCTGTTCCCCCTTGGGGGGGGGGGTGGCATTAAGGAATGATGTCTTCATTACACAATGAGCTGTAAAAATGGACGATTAACAAGAACATAGAAACTATGGTAGACAGATGGGCTGAGGACATAGTTCACAAAAGAGGAAATACATTCAATAAAAGAGAACATGTTTCATCTTGGTGAGTTTTTAAAACGTAGGTTAATATAACACTTTTTTTTCTATCAAGTTAATAAAGAATATGAAGAATGATCTTTTTAGCTATCAAAGCTATCAAGGCCACAGTTAAAAAGAGCATTGTCATAGTTTATTGAGAGTAAAAAAAGTATGTAGTTTTTTGTCTCAGTTCTTTTTTGATGTACCTCATGTGTTCTGGTTATAACTAAAAAAAGGTTTTTAATTCACAGCAATTACTAGGTAATTCACATGAACTTTTTCGTAAAATGTAATTGAATTGATGATGAAACAGATGAAATATTTTGCAGAGTAAGATTTCTGGTTTTTATTTTATTTTAAACAGATCTCCCACAAACAAATTTTCGTCGTTTACCTTTTGACCACTGCAGGTAAAGGTTTTGCAAGTTTGTCTTTCCCTTGTGGTGGTTCTCTCATACTTCCTAATAGTGAATCTGTCCCTTGGGGATGCATTTGGGATTCTGTCTGTGTCCCCCACCTGGCTCTTCCCTAAACAGGGAGAAGGTGGACCCACCAGTGATGACAGCTAGTGGTTATTTTCTGCTTATCACGTTTGTGTTGATGTGCGTTGTCTTTTAACTTCATTCTTACCTTCCAAGGGGGGTAGACCCTGGTGTTAAGCCTGTTTTACAGTTGAGAGAACTGATGCTTACAAGAGTGGAGTACCTCACCCCGGTGTTACATCTGGGAAGTGGTGCCACGGAGTCTCGAACCCAGTGGTCGGACTCTGGGTCCACGCCTTTGACACTTTACTTCTGTTCCAGATTCAGTAGCAGCAGCAGCAACAAAAGTAATGATGCTGGGAGGCCCTTTGCCCCTTACCTGGGAACTCAGGTCACGGTTTGGGTGGGGAGGGACCCAGATGTAGAACCGCTCAAATGCTTCTTCAGCCCACATTGGTACCTGTGTGAACAAAAGGGGCCTGTAGGAGACGCACGACCAGACCCGATGAACCCACGCACATTGCTCCTCCCAGGGCGAGGGGCGCTGTGGGAGAGGGCACCTCTTGGGCCTGAGTTTCCCCAAGCCTAGGCCATAGTCGCCTCTGCCCTGGACACGTGCATGTCTACGCAGCATCCTCCCTAACACCCCAACTTCTGATTCTGTAGATCAGGGTGGACCTTAGCTGACAGAGTTCTGCTGTGATCCTGGCACCCCAGTTGAGGCAGGTCAGCTGGACACCACAGTGCAGCAGGAGAGGGGCAGAGGGCCGTGCTCAGTGCAGGGAGGCCAGGGTTGGGGGTGGGCACAGCCGCTTCAGCCCAACAACCGGCCTTCCTTGCATCTGCCCAGGGGCTCCCATGTGGTTAGTGGGGGCTTTTCTGCTCACCAGCACCTGCCTGGGGAGGGTGAACAAAGGAGGCCTGGGCATCGCTGGCTAGGGTTTCTCCCACCCCACGAGGTTTTTCATGGGCCTTATGGGAGTGTGGTCATGTTCAGATCCGGTATGAACCGATGTGATGGATTCTTCCATCCTTGGTTCCAGTTCCTCCAGCAGGGCTCTGGTCTGCGTTGTGACCATTTTTTAACAACCTGGGATTTATGGGTAAAAATGTGCTTTGAAAATGTGGCCATTGCGATCATGTTGGGGGAAGATGGGTATTCATTGTTGTCATGATGTTTAGAGCTTGCCCCGGTGCTGCAATTAGGGTGGAAGGTTGCAGAGAAGGGAGCTGGCCAGGTTGCCCAGAGAGGGATCCTGAAGCAGCGTCCTGGGTGGTCACCATGCCAGGCCCAGCCAGCCCATGGCCTGACCAGCTGTGGCCAGCTGCTGACCAGGAGTGACTCTGTCCTTTTTCAGTCTCTCCCTACAGCCCTTCGTCTACCCAGTCTGCACCCCTGAAGGCATCGTCTTCGACTTGCTGTGAGTTTTTCTTTGAATTTTGATCTAACAAACATGGTGAGACTGTTGACAGCCACTAAGGATGGGGATGTTGGGTTAGTGGCTCCAGGCAGCACCAAGCCAGGCATTGACAGACAGACCCCTGGTCCCAGCAGTCTCAGGAGCCCTAGGTGGCCTCTTCGGGACTGAGAAGGAACAGCCAGGTCCTCAGGGACGAGGCAGCAGTGCTGCCGTGACACCCAGGCAGGTAGCTCTAGTTGGCCAAGTGCTTTTGTCACTGCCTGGAATGGAGTTGACCACACCCCGACCCCCATGTGGGGTCCTGCTGTTTTCACCGGCATACCTGTGCCTGTTCTGGAATGTTACTGACTTGAGTGTTTTCCACTTTATGGCAGCAAAGCCATAGTTAAGATGCATACTTTTCTAGTGCTCTGTTTTGAAGCATTATGCCCAATTTTGCTTCTCAACATGAGCCAGCTTCTATAATTTTTTCATGTTTCAGGCTCACTATAGAAAATTTAGAAAATGTGTCAAAGAAAAAGGGAAAATTTTAGCATAATCCCACGATCCAGGTTGACTACCATAAATTTTGAGACTCATTTTTTCTGTGGGTTTATTTGTAGTAATGTGGTTGTGAAGTAGTAACAGGTAACACTCGGCTGGGCACGGTGGCTCATGCCTGTAATTCCAGCACTTTTTGAGAGGCTGATGTGGAAGGATTCTTTGAAGCCAGAAGTTTCGAGACCAGTCTGGGCAACATATGGAGACTCTTCTCTACCAAAAAAAAAAAAAAAAATGAGCTGGGCATGGTGGCGCCTGTAGTCCCAGCCACTTGGGAGGCTGAGGCAGAAGTTAGAGTCCAGAAGTTGGAGGCTGCAGTGAGCTATGATTGTGTCACTGCACTCCAGCCTGGCTGACAGAGCAAGACCCTGTCTCTAAAACAACAACAACAAAGATAACACTGTGTGGATCTGTTTTTCACTCTGTTATGATGAGGGCTTTTCCCCCTTTTCCCCCAGGTCATTCAGAATTCTCTGAAAGTACGATTTTTTTTCTTGTCCGTTTTATTTGTTTATTTTTTTGAGACAGAGTCTCGCTCTGTTGCCCAGACTAGAGTGCCGTGGTGTCAGCCTATCTCACAGCAACCTCAGACTCCTGGGCTCAGGTGATCCTCCTGCCTCAGCTTCCCGAGTAGCTGGGACTACAGGTGCGTGCCACCACACCCAACTAATTTCTTTCTATTCTTAGTAGAGGCGGGGTCTCGCTCTTGCTCAGGCTGGTCTGGAACTCCTGACCTCAAGCGATCCTCCCACCTTGGCCTCCCAGAGTGCTAGGATTCCAGGCGTGAGCCACCGCGCCCAGCCTGAAAGTATAATTTTTGACACTGGCCCAGTATTTCATTGTATAGACGTATCAACATTTATTTACACCTTTTTACCTTGTTACAGTTTTTGTTGTTGATATATAACTGCAGTAAAAACCAGAACATATTTTGAAACCTGTGTATCCACAAATAATCTCCCTTTCCTTTGTTGGGGCTCTTCCCCTCCTGAAGGGAAGCAAACCCTGTAACCCAGAAGCCACCTCTAGGACCACGGTGTTGTTACCAGGCGGTGCCCGACTGCTGTGGTGATGCTTTCTGTCCTCTCTTCTCTTTAGGAACATTGTTCCATGGCTTAAGAAGTACGGGACCAACCCCAGCAATGGAGAGGTAGGTGGCCCGGCAGGAGTTGCAGGGATGCTGGTGAATGCCGTCCTCTTGCCTTTGATTCTAGAGGTTTTGTGCATCACGACTGTTAGAGAACCATTCATGGGGCACAGTGAGGGGGTTCAGTCCCCCACCCCATTACGTAGTCATTTCTGGAAATGTTTCCTGCTTGTGCACACGTGTGTATGTGTCTATGTTGTTCCTAGCGCGGGAACCCTTGTTCCGTGGTTCGCGCACCCTGCAGCGCCTCTGGAGATCTGAGCGTGTCAGCGCAGAGTGCAGCCCGTTCTGCGACGGCTGCTGCTGCCCTTCTCTGGATGTGCTGTGTGGCCTTTGTCATTTGCCGTTACAGAGGCGCAGCGACTGTCCTTGCACGCCTGTCTCTGGGCACACAGGAGCGTCCTGTGGGACTGCTGGGTCGCAGGGTGCGTGCGTTTTCAGTCTTGGCACTGGCAGCTGCTACTCCTTGCCCTGCAGGGCGGCTGTGTCTCTGCACTAACAGCAGCATGTAAAAGAAAGCACCTGTTTCTCCTGGCCTCGAAAACACTGGTTATCATCTATTTTTAAAAAATTTTTGCGGCCGGGCGCGGTGGCTCACGCCTGTAATCCTAGCTCTCTGGGAGGCCGAGGTGGGAGGATCATTTGAGCTCAGGAGTTCGAGACCAGCCTGAGCAAGAGTGAGACCCCATCTCTACTATAAATAGAAAGAAATTAATTGGCCAACTAATATATATAGAAAAAAATTAGCTGGGCATGGTGGCACATGCCTGTAGTCCCAGCTACTTGGGAGGCTGAGGCAGCAGGATTGCTTGAGCCCAGGAGTTTGAGGTTGCTGTGAGCTAGGCTGACGCCACGGCACTCACTCTAGCCTGGGCAATAAAGTGAGACTCTGTCTCAAAAAAAAAAAAAAAAATTTTGCTACTTATGGGCCAAAAAAGAAATTTAATTTGTATTTTTATTGTGAGTTAGACCAAGCGTTTTCTCATATGTCTTGCAAATTCTTTGCCGCTCGGAAGTGTGTGCCCAGGGTCAAGTTCTAACTCATTTTCCTTTTGTATTTTTCTACATCCCACTTCATGTCTTTGTTACAAACCCATGGTTTTCCTATGTGTTATTCATCTTCTCTGTTCTCTTGGTTCCTTCACTGCCCAGAGATTTCTCTCCTTCCCTCATTTGGGGCCATTTCTTCATTTATTCAGTGGCATCTGTCCGTCCAGCAGGAAGGTGTTGGCCCCTGCTGTGTGCAGGACCTGTGGCTGTGGCCAGGCTGGAGGCAGCAGACCAGGGAGGCTGTGGAGGGTAGGCCAGCGGCATGTGCTGAGGTTCCCAGGCAGGTCTCTCTCCCTGGTGGCAGCAGAGACCTAGTAGTAACAGTAGTGTAGTCAGGTGTCAGGGGACCAGTTCAGTTCAGCAAGAGCTTCCTGAGTGGCCTCTGTGTGTCCTGTGTCAGGGGTAGGCAGGTGGCACCAGGTGATTGTCCTGTGCTTGGGATCTCAGGCCGTGCTGTAGTGAGAAGTGTGTGTTTGCTCTTGTTCCTGCTTCCTGGCCTAGAGCTGCTAAAACCCTTGGAATTCTTGGGTGATGGGGCAAGCTGAATCTTTCGTTATTCCTAAGGAACTCCTTTCAGCCCAACCTGAGTTGAGGAGGAGGAAGAGGTGGTGGCTCTGCTCCCCAGGGGAACCAGCTTGTGATTTAGAGGGTTGGACTTTCAGCTCCACCCAGACCTCAGGCAGGGGAGAAGGGGCTGGAGATCGAGTCGGTCACTAATGGCCAGTGAATTAATTAATTGTACCTGTGAAGTGGAGCCACTTTAAAAACCCTAAGGAAAGGCCAGGCACAGTGGCTCACACCTGTAATCCTAGCACTCTGGGAGGCCGAGGTGGGCAGATTGCTCTAGGTCAGAAGTTCAAAACCAGCCTGAGCAAGAGTGAGACCCTGTCTCTACTATAAATAGAAAGAAATTAATTGGCCAACTAATATATATAGTAAAAGTAAGCCGGGCATGGTGGCGCATGCCTGTAGTCCCAGCTACTTGGGAGGCTGAGGCAGCAGGATTGCTTGAGCCCAGGAGTTTGAGGTTGCTGTGAGCTAGGCTGATGCCACGGCACTCACTCTAGCCTGGGCAACAAAGTGAGACTCTGTCTCAAAAAAACAAACAAACAAAAAAACCCTAAGCAAAGGGTTCAGGTGAGCACGTCCACACCGCAGGGACAGAAGCTCCTGTGCTTGGGACCTTTCTGTATCTTGCTCCTTGTACCTCCTTATCTGGCTGAGTGAAGGGTTTTCTGAGTTCCGTGAGCCAGTCTCGGAAATTGCTGGACTGAGGAGATGGTGAGGGAGAAGGTTTCAGGAGCCCCGGTGAACAGCCCATCAGGCAGAAGCGCAGGAGGCCTGGACCTGTGGCCGTGTCTGCGACGGACACAGTCTGTGACTGCGCCCGTAGCCTGTGAGGTCTGTGCTGACAACAGGGAGTTCATGTCAGAATTGAATCAAATGGTTGGACATCCAGTTGGCGTCTGGAAATTCAGTGAATTGGGTGTGGTGAGGAAACCCCCATGTGTTTGGTGTCAGAAGCCTCGTTAGCAGATATAGAACACAGAGGTAGGAGGGACTTCCTGACCGTGCAGGACAGGGTGACTCTTCTGGGTCATCAGGGGCAGCGTCTGAAGCTGAGAGGACAGCGTGATGACTGTGCAGGTCTGCCTGGAGTCTCAGGACTCTGGGAGGCCAAAGCGGGAGGATCGCTTGAGGCCAGCCTGGGCAACATAGCGAGACCCTGTCTCTACAGAAAAATAGAAAAATTAGCTCGGCGTGGTGGCATGTGCCTATTGTCCCAGCTACTCAGGAGGCTGGGGTAAGAGGATCCCTTGAGCCAACAAGTTCAAGCCTGTAGTGGGCTAGGATCGTGCCTCTGAATAGCCACTGTACTCTAGCTGGGGCAATATAGCAACCCTCTAGAAACCCTGTCTCAAAAAAAAAAAAAGGAAAAGGAAAAAGAAAAATAGAGGATCCCATCTTCCCATCACAACCATATTTACCGTTTGGGTGTATTTATTCTTTTCCTTCCACTTTTTTTTTTTTTTGTATCTTTTTTTTTCTTTCAGAATATTACAAGGTCCCTCAACTTTTAATGTCTTGTTTTTCTTAAATATTTATATGACAAAATAAGTAGACACCTGCATAGCCACCCAATAGCTAAAGAAATAACATTCATTTTTTTAATTTCAGAAGTAATCTGTGCTCACTATAAAAATGTCCAAACACAGCTATTCCAGTGTGTCTCTGACTTCCCTCCTGGCCTGGCATATCTTTACACCAGTCAGTTGTTTGTTATTAATTATTCATTGTGCTTCTTCAGAAACTGGATGGGAGGTCCCTGATCAAGCTGAACTTTGCCAAGAACAGTGAGGGTGAGTAGAGCCATCACGGCCAGCCCAGGACTTGGCCCGTGGACCCAGGGCCCTGGCTCTCCTAGGTCTCTTGCAGAATCTGTCGTTCCCTTCTGATCAAGCTAGCCACTTGCTTTTGCTTTCTGAAAGGCACCATGCGATTTCTCCTCAAAGGCCCAGTTGCTTTGAGCCGGGGGTGTGTGGGGGCGCAGCCGTGGTGTTGGGCATTGGTTTCCACACAGGCGGCTGGGCTGTTGTGAGCTGCGAGTGGCTTCTGTGGGCACAGCCGGGCTCTGTGGTGCCCAGGCCATATCTGAGGCTGTGGTCTGAGCCTCGATGTAGGCTGAAGCTGCTCAGGTGGAGGACGGGGTTTGGGCAGGCAGCGGGGCAGTTGGTCCAGAGGGATTTGCCAGGCAGCGCTTGGGCTGGGCCGCCCTTTGCTACTGCTCACGAGGCCCTGCCCAGTGCTGGTCCCTCCCGCTTATGTCCCCTGCTCGTCCTCCGCTCTTCTCAGGGCCAGACACCTAAGCTGAGGCGACCCACCTGCCCAGCCCCTACCTGGGCACAGACCTAGCTGTCTGGGTTCTTTGTGGGTTGGCTCAGGCCTTGTGCCCATGCAGATGCCATGGCGTGGGTGGTTGTCCCTGTGCCCCGGGTGTGTGTGTTCCAGGGGACCCTGAACCACATGAGGCTGGGCCTCCCTTGTCGACCCAGATCCCGGCCCACGGTCGGTGCCGGTTTCACAGGTGAATGAGCGAGTGGTCCTCGGTGACAGCAGCGCAGCTCGTCCTTGGCAGTCGGTGGAGGGCAGGGAGTGCCTCCCCTCTGCGATTGCTGGTTCAGGGTGGGCCACAGTGTGCACCTGTCACTGGGCAAGCACCTGTTGAGTGCCTGCCGCGTGTGGAGAGAAGCCAGGCCATTCTGTCCTGAACGAGGGAGCCTACGTTCTGGTGGGGAGAAAGCCAGAAAACAGCCCAGGAGGGAGTGTCAGGTGCTGCCTCTGCCATGGACAGACGTATGGAGGGAGGGCAGAGAGGGCTGCAGGGAGATAAGGTTTGGGTAGAGGAGCCTGTAGGATCCGGGAGCACTGACCAGCCGAGAGCACAGCCAGTGTAAAGGCTCTGGGGTGGGCACACGCTTGAGGGGGAGCAGCGTGAGCTGGGGCAGGAGCAGGGGATGTGGTGGGAGAGGTCAGGGCTGGGGACGGTGTGCACAGCCTTCCTGTGGGGCCCGGGCAGCCATGGAGGATTTGTGCTTCTGCTCTAAGATGGGAACCGCTGAGGAGAGAACGAGATCTGGTCTAACTTTTCTCTATTTTTTGTTTTTCAATAACTTTGATCTGGAAGTCTTTTTGCTTTGTTTTGTTGTTAATTGCAATTTCAGACGTATGAAAGCGGAGAGGGCTGGTGCCGTGAGCCTGCCCCGGCTTGTCAGCCCCTCTGTGCTGGTGGATGAAGCCAGTCCCTGGCCTGGATACCTCACTGGGTAGCGCTTAGACATAAGGATGTAAGACAGACAGCCACAATCCCACTCTCAGCCCAGAAAAATTTACAGTTCTTTAGTCTTGTGGAATGTCCAGCCAGTGTCTTGTTTCCATAATTGTCTCCTAATTATTTTTTTATAATCTTCAAATTAGGATGTTTAAAAAGTCCACACAAATGTGTGTGGTTGATGTCTCTGAGTCTCTTACTTTAGAAGTTTTCCTCCCACTTTTTTCTCTGCAGTTTCTTTCTTGGGGCTTATCTGACAGGGCCCCTGGCCATAGGGTGGGGACTTACTGGGCAGGGGGCTGGTCAGGCGTTTGTTGCGAGGGGACAGGTGGTAAGGGGCTGGGTCCCTGGGAGGATGGGCTGTTTCCTGCCGTGGGCCGACTTCAAGAGGAGGAGGTCGGTGGTCACCCGGGGGTGGACTGGGGGCCACGGAGGATCCGAGGAAGGTGGTGCTGGGGTTGGGTCTTGCAGGATGAATAGGAGTTTTCTAGCTCTGCCTCCTCCATCCTCTGACCTGGGGCTGAGTTCTCTGCCACCCTGGTCCCCAGTGGTCCTCACTGGGATGTCACAGCCCACATGCAGGGTGACCAGCCTCCCTGTGCCTTCTCTCTAGGGAACTACCACTGCCCAGTGCTGTTCACCGTGTTCACCAACAACACCCACATCGTGGCTATCAGGACGACCGGCAACGTCTATGCCTACGAGGTATGGCCTCGCTCTGGGACATGGGGACATGGCGTGGGGGCCTCAGGATGTGGTCCTGGCTATGCCGTCTGGGCTCAGTGTTGGGGCGGGCCGGGCACAGCCTATCCATTTGGGTTCACAGCCACTGGCGCAAGGTGTCCTGCCAGAGCTCTTGCTGGGCAGCCTTCCCATGTTTAGACAGGGATGGGGGCTTCCTGCCACCTCTGGACCTGGAGTCCAGGTGGCCCTGGCTGCTGCACAGAGGCCATTATCCCCCTGAGGTCCTCCCATGTCTTCGTCAAAGACCAGGCCCTGCAGAGGACAGGCCCCCAGGGCTGTGAGGGGGGTGCTGGGCCCTGGCTCTGGGTGGAGCCAACTGTCCCCAGGAAGGAGTGGGTCCTGGGAGGAGTTCTGTCTCGGAGTGGGTCAGGGGAAAGGAGGCATAGACTCCCAAGCTGGCCGCCCGTGCAGAGGCAGGCCCAGTGCTGCAGGAGCAGCCTGCTCTCCTGCCGTTTCCGTTCCTACACTGAGGGTTGCAGGGTTGGTGGCCGGTGCTGCCCCAGGGGTCTAGGGCCACTTCCTGCCGGAAGCGCAGACGGACTGGCTCGGCCCTTGCTGATGGTGCACCACGAGGGCACATCTCATGTCCTACATAAAATAACGCAAAATCACAACTGATGAAATCACAGCTTAGAGCAATGTGTATGAAATTACTCTTCACCATGTTTTTACTGTCGCAAGTAAGGACCATACTGTCCACAAATGAACCTTAATGCCATCTAGTGGTCACTGAGAAATTTTTGTCTCAGAAAATTGGTAACAACTTTAGAAATTAAGGAATTATGAATAACAGTAACTGCTGTTGTTGAAGAGACTTACTGAACACCTACTCTGTTCGCGGACTCTGCGCTCAGCAGTTTATTTGCATTATTTCACGTTCTCATGGCTGGCTGCCTGGGCCCAGCTCCATGCTTGGTGCACGGGAGGTGCTCAGGGAAGGCAGGGGCCGATGGGCAGGGGGCCTGTTTGCTGACCCGTGAGGCACCCTGACGAGCCTCCCCGGGGAGGCCAACGAGAGGCTGAATTGGCGCCACCATCTGGGGCCCAGTGGGTTCTGCTTTCACAGCAGTGGCCGCTGTGTGGGGTGTGCGCAGCGGTCTCTGGGGTTCCTCACCTCTTGATGGTGCCGGGGTGGCTCCAGGCCTCCTGCCTGGGGCTGCAGTGCCAGGGCTCCCCCAGGCCGCAGTGCCAGGGCTCGGGGCAGGCGCCAAGATGCCACGTCCTCCCGGCCTCAGGCAGTGGAGCAGCTGAACATCAAGGCCAAGAACTTCCGAGACCTGCTGAGTGACGAGCCCTTCTCCCGACAGGACATCATCACCCTGCAGGTGAGTCTGCTTCCCTCCAGGAGGGGCCCCCAACCTCTTTGTGGCTCTCTGGGCATGGTGGTCTCCCCGCCGGCGACTCTGCCCTCAGCTCCCCAAAGGCCCCTACCTGCAGCCACCCCAGGCCTCTGTGTGGCCACTTCCTCAGTCTGGCTCTCACGATCCTCCTAGCTTGGCATCAGGGTCCCTCCTCTCTGCCCCCAGAGCTATCTGGGGCACAGTGGCCACTCCAGTGCCTCGAGTGGAGGAGCTGGCGTGCGCTCCGGGCCCAGCGTCGGGCATAGGCCACCCTGCAGGCGTCAAGAGAGCCCCAGTGAGTTGATGGAAAGCGCTGACTTAGGAAAGTAGGGCCAGGCCGGGCGTGGTGGCTCACGCCTGTAATCCCAGCACTCCGGGAGGCTGAGGCAGGCAGATTGCTCGAGGTCGGGAGTTCGAAACCAGCCTGAGTGAGACCCCGTCTGTACTAAAAATAGAAAGAAATCAATTGACCAACTAAAAATATATATAGAAAAAATCAGCTGGCCATGGTGGCGCATGCCCGTAGCCCCAGCTACTTGGGAGGCTGAGGCAGGAGGATCGCTTGAGCCCAGGAGTTTGAGGTTGCTGTGAGCGAGGCTGATGCCACGGCACTCACTCTAGCCTGGGCAACAAAGCGAGACTCTGTCTCAAAAAAAAAAAAGGAAGAAAGTGGGGCCAGGCTGCATGCAGCCATCTCCTCTGTGGCCCGTCCCATTCTAATCAGAGGGCGGCCCCATGGCTGTCCACGGTCGCGTCTTGCCTTCCTAACAGGGATGGCATGCAGTTTGGTGAACAGCTAGCAATTCTGTTCCCCGACTCAACCCTGCCGCTGCTTGTCACCCTGCCCGGGCCGGAGCTCCCCCCCTCCCCCCCCCCGTTCGCTGCTGGACACCCCAGCCTCAGGGCAATGCTGCTGCATCCCCTTCCTGGCACCCCCGCGCCTTGGCCGTGCATGGCTGCTATTGGGCTGCAGGCGTGGCCGGCTCAACTGCTGGGCCCACTGCGCTGGGTGTTGTCTTTTTGCCACAGGACCCCACCAATTTGGACAAGTTCAATGTCTCCAACTTCTTTCATGTTAAGAATAACATGAAAATAATAGACCCAGGTATGTTCCACCAGAGGCTGGGCTGGGTTTAGGGTTTGGGGGAAGCAGGGGTAATACACCCTGGGCAAAGCCCCTGCCCTCTGGGGACACAGAACTCAAGCCCAGACAGGCCTGCTCGGGCCCTCAACCCAGAGGACCCGAGCCCACTGCAGCCTGGAAACGCAGGCAGGTCGGCCTTGCCACCCTGCCAGGACACCTCCTCACCTTCTCCCCCTTGGCCGTGGCTGTGCGCCTCCGAGTTCCCGTCGACCCCTGCTCTGTCCAGCGCAGCCGTGGGGCTGCCCATGGGGTGGAGGCCCTGGCTGTGTGTTGCCTGTGTCCCGGGGCCGGCTGGGCCCTGCGCTCTGGGCCCCGCGCTCTGGGCCCCGTCCTCCCTGCGGAGTGGCCCGTGCTATTAAAGAGTGGATCTCGGGGTGATGGGGGGGTCCTCATGTTTTCTGGACTCACTCGTGGCCGTACGCAGCTTTGGAGCAACCAGCGAGTCATGCTCTAGGCTCAGTTGGCCTCAGCTCTGCAGGACAGCGTCCCAGGCACTTGTCGATCGTTGCACGAACCACTTAGAATTTAGGGAAACTGAGCAATGATCTGTGGAGGTCCGGGCTCGGGAGACCCAGAGGCCCGTGGTGTCTGGGGTCCGGCCGAGCCCGTGCTCTGTGAACTGGGGGTGCTGCCCCTCCCCTCCACAGGGTGGGCCACGCCCCCGCCTTGTAGGCAGCACACACCCTCTGGAGTGGGCACCGATGGGCACTGCACATCCAGTGGCGTTTCACAGACCCTAAGCACTTCTATTATTTTATAGCTTTTAAAATTACAAAAGCAAAACATGCTATAAAAAGATTGGAACATGCAGATAAATTCAAAGAAGAAAATACAAATTGACCTGAAGCCTTCCCCAGGCGTCTGTAACTGTGGGGGCGGCCCCTGCAGGCCTGTGGCTGGGCGTCGGCGTCGCTGCGCCGCGATGCGGTGGCCCGACCTGCCTGTGGTTCCCCTGTTGCGTCTGCTCTGGAGTCCTGTCCCAGCCACACACATTTTGGGCACTGCTGAGGCTCGGCGCGCAAGGCCGTGTTCTGTTTCGCAGATGAAGAGAAGGCCAAACAGGACCCGTCTTATTATTTGAAAAACACGAACGCGGAGACGCGGGAGACCCTGCAGGAGCTCTACAAGGAGTTCAAAGGGGACGAGGTTCTGGCAGCCACCATGAGGGTCCCGGAGAAGAAGAAGGTGGACAAGCTGAATGCCGTGAGTGTTGAGGGCACTCGGCCGAGCTCCATTCCCCCACCTGTCCCCAGCCTCTTTGAGTAGTCCTAGGGAGGGGCTTGCGGGGTACCGGGGGACCCTCAGGGCTGTAGTGTCTCCGGGTCCCTGGGTGCCTAGTCCTCGGGGTGGCCAAGGTGGCAGGGGTGGGGCTGACATCCATGCTGGGCGGTGAAGAACCAACCAACGGGTGAACGGAGCCTCACAGGGGAGGCAGCCCCGGCTGCGAAGATCTGCCTTGCCAGAATTGGGGCGATTTGGGGACCATTGGTGCTTGTGGGTCATTGTGCCCGTGGCTGCCGTGCCCAGGCCTGTGTCTGGGGGCATCGTGTTCGCTTTTCACCCCTGTT
>VSMD01080828.1:0-14396 GCA_008750895.1 Mirza zaza
TTTTTGAGACAGAGTCTCACTTTATTGCCCAGGCTAGAGTGAGTGCCGTGGCGTCAGCCTAGCTCACAGCAACCTCAAACTCCTGGGCTCAGGCAATCCTGCTGCCTCAGCCTCCCAAGTAGCTGGGACTACAGGCATGTGCCACCATGCCCGGCTAATTTTTTCTATATATATTAGTTGGCCAATGAATTTCTTTCTATTTATAGTAGAGATGGGGTCTCGCTCTTGCTCAGGCTGGTCTCGAACTCCTGAGCTCAAAGGATCCGCCCACCTCGGCCTCCCAGAGAGCTAGGATTACAGGCTTGAGCCACCGCACCCGGCCTCAGGCTGGTTTTAAACCTGGGGCCTCGTGAAGCAAAACCCTGCAGTTGGTTTGTGAAAATCTTAATTGTTGATGTTCTTATTGTTACAATTAATACTGATAATTTTAGTCTAAAAATGTGGATTTTGTTGCATAAAACTCGTGCACAGAAAACAATAAAAAATAACACATTAGAAAGGATCATCTTGTTTTAATAAAACATCATGGCCCCAGAGAATTTTTTTTCCTAGTGTGGCAGTCATTGTGTTAACAAAATAAAAGAAAGTCATTTGCAAATAACAGCAATGAAGTGAGCTACAGGTGCAACTTTTCATGTGACTGATAATTAGGAAGTGCTTAGGCAGTGGCCAAGGCATTGTCTTCAAGAATTTCGCACAGGGAGAGAAGTTTGGTTTCACATTTTGATATTGATGTGCTGTAACATCAGATACTGGACTGCTGAACTTCTGCCACAATTTCCACTTTTGAGAAAAGTTGGGAAAGTTGTATATTTTTGTAAGTAGATGTGGTTGGAGTGTATTCATTTCTTTTAAAAACAGCATATTATCATGAAAAGATACACTCTATAGTTTAACAAGTTGGTCGACACCAGTACTAATGCATGGAATAATTGTTTAAATGAATATTCAAATAAAAATGCAAATGTTTATTATACAAAGAGGCTTTAATGATCAGACGCATCAATGTACAGGGCACACTGGGAAATAGAATCTTCATGAGGCTGTGCAAAGGTTTACAGTATTAATTAAAATTATACCTTGTGTAGTTATGTGTAGATAAAAATTGAATTTCTGATATAAGCATATCTCATTGTATTGTGCTTTGCAGATACTGCATTTTTTGTAAATTGAAGGTTTTGTGGTGACCCTGATTAGTAGTTCTGTTGGTGCCATTTTCCAACAACCTGCTCGTTTCTGTCTCTGCGTCACATTTTGGTAATTCTCACAATATTTTAAACTTTTCATTACTATTGTATCTGTTATGGTGATCTGTGATTCGTGACCTCTGAAGTTACCGTTTCAGGAGCCGTGAACCACCCCTCTACAGAGTGGCAAACTTAATGGATAAATACTGTGCGGGTTCTGATTGCACCATTGACTGGCCTTTTCCCCACCTCCCTGCCTCTCCTCAGACCTCCCTATTCCCTGAGACACAACAATATTAAATTAGGTCAATTAATAACCCTACAGTGGCCTCTGAATGTTTAAGGGAAAGAAGTCACATGACTCTCGTTTAAATCAAAAGCTAGACTGGCTGAAAGCTGGGCCTCTTACACCAAACAGTTAGCCAACTTGTGAGTTCAAAGAGAAAGTTCATGAAAGAAATTCAGAGCACTCCTGCAGTGAACACAAGAATGATAAGAAAGTGAAACAGCTTATTACTGAAATGGAGAAAGTTCTCATGGTCTGGATGGCCCATCAAAGCATCCACAACATTCCCTTAAACCAGGCATCCTCAGACTATGGCCCGTGGGCCACATGCGGGTGTTTTTGCCTGTTTGTTTTTTTTACTTCAAAATGAGATATGTGCAGTGTACATAGGAATTTGTTCGGAGTTTTTTTTTTAACTATAGTCCGGCCCTCCAATGGTCTAAGGGACAGTGAACTGGCCCCCTGTTTAAAATGTTTGAGGACCCCTGCCTTAAGCCAATGCCTAATCCAGGAAAAGCTCCTAACTCTCTTCAAACCTATGAAGGCTGAAAGAAGTGAAGAAGTGGCGGAAAACTTGGAAGCTGGCAGAGGTCGGTTCATGAGATTTAAGGAAAGAAGTTGTCTCCATAACATAAAAGTGCAACATGAAGCAGCAAGTGCTGATGGAGAAGCTGCTGCAAGTTTTCCAGAAGACCTAGCTCAGGCCATTGATGAAAGGGACTATCCTAAACAACAGAATTCCAGTGTAGGCAAAACAGCTTTCCATTGGAAGAAGATGCCATTTAGGACTTCCATAGCTAGAGAGAAGAAGGCAAAGCCAGGCTTCGAGCTTCAAAGGACAAACTGATTCTCTCGTTAGGAGCTAATGCAAGTGGTCACTTTAGCTAAAACTAATGCTCATTTGACATTTCAAAAAATCTTAGAGCCCATAAGAATTATGCTAAACCTACTGTACCTGTACTCTAAAAATGGAAAAACAAAGCCTGGATGAGAGCACATCTGTCTACAGCAGGGTTTACTGAATACTTTAAGCCCGCTGTTGAGACCTACTGCTCAGAATAAAATATTGTTGTTTCAAAACAGTACTGCTCATCGACAGTGCAACTGTGCATGCGAGAGCTCTGCTGGACATGCACAAAGAGATGCATGTGGTTCTCATGTCTGCTAACACAGCATCGATTCTGCAGCCCATAAATCAAGGAGGAATTCCAACTTTCATGTCTTATCCTTTAAGAAATACATTTCATGAAGCTATAGCTGCTAGAGATAGTGACTCCTCCCAGAGAGCTGGGCGAAGTCAATTGAAAACCTTCTGCAATAGATATCTGTTCAAAATCACGTATGAGCCATTAAGAACATTTATGATTCATGAGAGAATGTAAAAATACCAATATTTACAAGAGTTTGGAAGAAGTTGGCGATAACCTTCAAGGATGACTTTAAAGGGTTCAAGACTTCAGTGGAGGAAGTCACTGCAGATGTGGTAGAAATAGCGAGACAACTAGAATTAGCAGTGGAACCTGCAGATGTGACTGAATTGCTGCAATCTCAGGACAAAACTTGAGCAAATAAGGAGTTGCTTCTTATGGTGAGGAAAGAAAGTGGTTTCTTGAGGAGGGAGCTATTCCTCGTGCAGATGCTGAGAACACTGTTGAAATGACAATAAAGGACGTAAAATATTACATGAACTGAGTTGATAAATCAGTGGCAGGATTTAAGAGGATTGGCTCTCATTCTGAAAGCCGTCTTGGTAAAATCCTATCAAATGCACCGTACAGAAAACTCTTTCACGAAAGGAAGAGCCAATGCGACAAACTTCATTGGCGACTTAGTTTAAGAAATTGCCACAGCCACCCTAACCTTCAGGAACCACCACCCTGGTCAGTAAGCAGCCGTCCACATCCAAGCAAGATCTTCTGTCAATAAGAAATTATGACTCATTGAAGGCTCAGGTGATCATAGCATCTTTTAGCAATAAAGCACATTAAGATATGTACATACATTTTCTTCAGATATAATGTGATTTCACACTTAACAGACTATAGTATAGAGTAAACATCATTTCTATATGCATTAGGAAACCAAAAGATTTGTGCAATTCACTTTATTGTGACGTTCACTTTATTGTGGTGGTCTGGAACAGAACCGAAAATATCTCTGAGGTTTGCCTGTATCTCCTTCATTCCAAAAGGTAGCAATTACTTTAAGATTTTGAACTCTCTTTGAGCATCTATTAAATAAGTATCTGATGTTTGCTCCATTTCTAAAACTAAGTATTTTAAAAGTTGTTAGAAAAATTTTAGATAAAATAGTTATAAATGACAATAATTTTGACCTTATCGACTTACTAGCTTTTTTGCACCTCTCATGTAAAATAAAGTCATGTTCAATGAAATCCTAATCGCTTTTAAAACACCTGGATGCTGAAATAAAAAAGATAATTTTGTTGACATATTTATCTAAGTTTCTTGAATTTTGTCAAAAGTTGGACTAACTTTTTGTATTTTTCTGAACTCGCACAGTGGAACCTGGCAAATTTCCTGGGTTGACTGACATTTGAAGTCCTAAACCATTTTTTTGTTAACACCACATTTTGAGAATATGCAACAACACAAGTTGTTTTGAAATGATCATGTTGTAACTCAACGGAGACAGGAGTATTAAAGCAAGACAGTTATCATAATGACATGTAATTTAAGCTATCAGGGTAAAACATTATTATTATCCATGTCAAGATCTGCAACCCCTTAAAGAATAGTATAAATACTGTGAATGTCTGTAGTTTATGTTATATTTCACTTACTAAAAATCCATTACAATCGACCTAAAACATGGTTAGATGACCACAAGGGACTTTGACTTTACCTTGTTATGTTTAAATAAATGAAAATAATTAGTAAAGAAAATCTACACAGAGAATGAAGTATCACTGGAACATATTCTTCCCTGCAACAGAATTATTGCTGTGCAGCATATAATAGCAGGTGCTTCATAAATGTTCACTATAATTCCCATGAGACTAGGAATTTGGTTTATTTAATGTAGTGCCCTTGTGGCTAGAATAGTACCTGGTACCTAGTAGGGGCTGCACAAATTTTTCTTGGAATGAATAAATCATAGCATAAATATATAAGTTGGTAGAGTTGAGATGGAGAGAATTCAGCCATGTTGAAATATCTTTTGGCGGCAGAACTTCCAGAATTTTTGATATATACTTGGAAGAGAAAGGTAAATTAAAAGGAACCAAAATAGGTTTCTATAATAATATATGATTTTTGTGACTAAGTCGATAGGCACATTAACTGGAATGAAGAACAGATTTTGGTAGGATTTGATACATTCAGTTAAAAAAGAGAGAGAGAGAGAGAGAGAGAGAGAGAGAGAGAGCCATCCAAGTGTAAAAGATAGTTGTAAAATAAAATGTGCCTTTTTAGAACCCCAAGGCAAGGTTTTGATTGACATTATGGACGGGAGAGTTCAATGCCTATGGACACCATGTCAATCTGGCAGAATTGATGGAATCTGTTCATAGTGAGTGTGTGTAAAAACAGAAAGAGAGAGAATTCTCTGTAAGACTCCTAGAGATTGAATTAAAAGTGTGGGCGTTCTTTATTTGGGCAAGCTAAGAGAGATCCTTAAATTTTCTTGATCAGGAAGAACTTAAAGTTGTCAACAGAATTCACAAGACCTGTGAACTTGAAATGGGGAAAGTAATTGCATATTTATGTTCGCTCAGCTTTAACTGGCAGGCACTATTCCTTCCAATTGTGTAACAACAAACCACAGACATATTAGTGGTATCTGTGCATGGTACCAATAAAATCCACATATATTTCCATATTATGCTGTAGGTATTTTGCAATAATGTTTATACTCATCATTACTCTGAAATTCCTGGTATTGTCTCCAGGCTATGAATTTTGATGAAAACCCTGCAACCTAAGTGTTTATTTGTAAGGTATTAATAACTTCGACCTTGAGAATTAAAGAACAAAATGCCTACTTGACAAGCATACTCTACCTATAGGAAAATTTTCTGTGCTAAGCAAGAGGCTGAACTATTTTTGCTCTCAGACCAAGTGTTGATAACACAGGAAAGATGTCTGGGATGGGATGGGATGCCCCAGCCAGGACTGCACCACCAAGCACTTCTGGGTCAAGTTTGTCCTCTGCTCTCACTTTGCCAAAATTCCTCCCTTCAGGGTATTGTGTCAGTTTTAAATTACATGTCCATTACTGTGATTATTTTCCCCTCACCCATACCGAATCAGCATATCCCTCTAGGGCAGAAAGAGTATACAATTTTGTTCTGTATTATATCTCATAATATAGCTCAGTACCAGGCTTAAGAACAGATGTATAATTTAAAACATATGATACATTTGTTAAATTAGTAAATAATTCATTATCCACCACCCAACAAAAAGAAAGAGAAAACCCAGGCAAACAAAAGAACAACATTCAGAGCTTCAAAATGGACTAAAATATTTTCAGGAAAATTCACTGAGGAAGGAAAAATAGAATTATATACATATGCATACATACACATGTACATATATGTGTGTGTGTGTGTGTGTGTGTGTGTAGTCATTAACAGAAATGAAGACAAACTTTCGAGGGTAAACAGTTTTTCTCATATAGAACAAAATAATGGGGAATTTTTATCACAGTGTCAAAGCACAATGCATCCAAATCAGTGTTTCTCAGCTACTTGTAACCCAGACCACCTCTGACTAACATTAGATCAAATCTCTCCCTTTCCCAATTGACAATCGGTGATTTGCAGAAGTTGGAGTGTATCTTTCAAGTACCTACAGCAGCCAAGAAAATTTTAAGATGATCATTTTGTATGGAATCAGTTTCATTCTTTACTTTCCAAATAGGCTTTATAAAATTGACCCCAAATGTTCATTATACTCCTTCCCCTCACTAATTCCAATGTGATCCTTGTCAAGAAGCACTGCTCTGAACATCGCCATAAGAAAACCAAGAGGAACATTTTTGCAATGGTGAGCATTTGAAGCATCTCAACAGGGTTGAAAAAGTAATAATCAATGACAAACAAAGAAAGGCATTTACTGTCTCCAGGTTTTATTCTTCATAACTGTAAATGGAGGAGGTAGGGGAAATGATTTCAACAGTGGATCTGCTTGGTATATTATTATATTATTAGGTAAGGCTGTGGCTTGGCATTGTCTAGAATAAAGAAGAGAGAAGATACTATCAGCTTAACAAAAGACAGTAAGACACTGCCCTCCAAATAAAAGTTATTATATATGTATGCATGTGTATTAAATATCTGTGTATATATTATGCACATAATTAGTTACAAGATAATTGAAATTATACATGACAGATACTTTTCAATATGTGGATTTTTAAACTGCCAAAATGCATTACCAACACACATTATTTAGATGTTGCTGTTTTGGCATGTTGGAAAGGAGGAAAGACAACTATCTAACCTATATGGAATTCTAACTAAATGCTGAGATGGAGCATATTGCCTCAATATGCTCAAAATTTGCCTTCAAAATTTAAGAAGTAATTTTTTTACTTAAAATTTATGGAGATTTATATTCAATCTTTCAGGCTTGCTATAAAAGTTGAAAAAAATAAAAAGAAATGCAATTTATATTTGCTATTAACAACAGTAAAGATAGCTGTTCATATTTAACTAAAGTATTATGGGGAGAAAGGAAATTGGTCCTCAAGAGTTTTTATCCATACACTTGGATGTTAAATTTTTGTAACTCTATCACATTTAGAATCTTATTACTGGGAGAAATTAATCTGTAAATAGTAGCTAGGAAAGCCTTCTTGAGTTGAGTAGAGCTTACATTTCTCTGGTGATTTAAGAAATGCAACTTTGTCTTTCATTTTTCTTACAAAATTTCTTTTCGATAAAAATATTTCATCCTATTCTTGCTTACCAACCATCTTACTCTTTTTTCTGGTCCTGCATTCATTTTTATTAAGATGTTGACTTAATGCCCTCAAAATTTTAACTAATTGGTCCTGTTTATTTAGTTTAAGCTAGTGCTCTATTCATAATGATACTAATTAGGATAATAACATTTTGTGTTTAATTTTGGAATTTAATGCTTAGAAAGAGGCTATTGTTAAAAAATAACATAAAATCTATAAAGCATCGATTCTGTATTATATTTATACAAATTACAGAAATATGATACTCCTTTCAGTTCTTTATGATTTAACCCAGGTATAATACAAACTTAATTTGATTATCTTGAATTTTTAAATAATTTATGTTTAAAGGAGTCAGTAAATGCTATAAATATATTACTTTGTGGGGGGTTCTAAAAAACACAGTTTATATTATTTAATATTTGACAACTATAAAATGGGAATTGAACAGATTTCCTTAAAATGTTCTAATTATTAATTTAAAAATGTTAAATAGCTCTTCTTCATAATTTACAAGTGTCTTGGTTCATTTGACTAAATTCCAGGTCTCTTTCCCCCATGGGATGTTGGCTTCTCCAGGACAGGACCCTGTGAACTCACGCACCATGGGCCTTCAGCACCAGGGACAGCGCCTGAACCATGCAAGGCTCCTGCTTGGTGCTGCCTGAGGGACAGAATTCAGATGAAGTGAGAGGGAAGGAAAACACACGGTTCCCTTTGTGACTGCCTATTATAACATAGGCTCTCAGGTATTATATTTAATCTTTATTAATGTATTCACTAAACGTTCACTAAGTTACTTGCACTAACAAGAACTGTTCTGGGAATGTGAAGGATACATTTTTTTTTTTTTTTTAATGAAATGAGACATGATCACTTAAAATGAAATTGCTATAATGTCTAGTGTGGGAATTGATTCTATATTTTGAATTAGGCAAAGTTTTGCTTATTTAAAAGTAATCAAGTTATGTTGAGTCATATGATTATCTTCTGAAAACTTTATTCCTCATGATGTGCCAAAAACAATTAATAATTTAATGTATCTCTACACTGATGGTTTGAGATCTGCCATGGATTTAAGTATTTGCTCTTTGCAGAAAGCAAGTTTTAGTACATGGAAAAGGATGACTTAATTTTTACCCTATATATATATATATATTTTTTTTTAACAATTTCCACCCTTCTGTATCAGCAAACATACCATTTAAGCTTTTCTTCTATATTAATGCACAAAATAAAATCAACATAGCTTATATTATGAAATGTGCATTTTGTAAGCATCTTTAAAAAGTATACTTCTGGCAAATTATCCCATTTTCTGCTTACGGGATGTTTTTTCCCTCAATGCTAAAATCTTTAGTCCTGTTCGTTCCTTTTCTAGTAATAACAACCTTACCTCCCTGATGAGATTATACCCTAATACCTTTAGTATTATTCTTGAAATATGCTTTGCTATTGATATAGCATGGCCACACTTTGATTTGGTTATTTTACTCATGATAATTTTATTTGTAAAATAAAAATTTCCTTGGTTTCTGTGCATTTTTGCTTTTCTCCCCTTTTTGTCTACGTTTGAATTCACTGGTATTGTCACTTGAATGCTTTGAACATATGTTTACCAATTAAAATTGATGCTCTTTCAAAAGCAAACAAACAACTCCCCCAAAAAACTTCAACTCCATGCCAGAATTCATTGTAAGCACTATATCAAAAGATGTCAAAAGAAGATAACCTCCACCATCTACAGAAAGAGGAGGCATTTGGGGGCATCTGTTCTGGGAAGTCTCTAGGTTAATGCCACCTCAATATGCTTTTTTCTTCATAAATAAGCATTATGAACACCTACCCAGATAATAACACAGCACAGTACTCCAGCCAGTGAAACATTTATGTCTCTTTAAAATATTCATAGGTGGTATATATTTAAAACATTTTGGTAAAGGAAAGGGGAAACGAGGTGTTTTTTTAATATATAATGTATATATAAATGTATTTAGATATAATGTATATACATAAAATACATTCCAATGGAGTTATAGTTACATACTTAAATATATGTACACATGGGGAAGGGAGGAAGGGAGAAGAGAGATTTATTGTAGGAAATTGGCTCATGTGATTCTGGACACTAAGAAAGAAGTTTTACGACGACCTGCCCTCCACAAGCTGGAGCATCGGGGAAGCAGGTGCTGTAAGTCCTAGTCTGAGTCCAAAGGCCTGAGAACCAGGACCACAGATGTCTGAAGGTGGAGTAAGATGGATGTCCCAGCTCCATCAGCCCAAACAGGAGCAAACCTGTGCTTCCTCCATCTTTTTATTCTGGTTGGGCCCTTATTGGATTAGAGAACGCCCACTCACATTGGTAGGAGTGGGTATTCTTTACTCAGTTCACTGATTCAAACAGTATTCACTTCCTGAGAAACCCTCAACAGACACACCCATACATATGTAACCAGCTATCTGGGCATCCCTTAGCACAGTCGAGTTAACACATAAAATCAGCCATCCCCAAACATATACATATATATATATAAATATACATATAACATATGCAATTTATATATATACATATATGAAAAATGGCTTCTGACAAAAGTTAATATGTAATGTTGCCTAAATAGTTTCCAAAATTTACACAGACTAAATAAAATTATTAATTTATATCTATAAATGCCTTTTTAACAGAGAATCTTTAAAGTGAATTGTCAACTTAAAGAGAGAACATTATTTCTGGTCAGTTCTTATTACAAGCCTTTCCCACATTTGCATGTGGACAGACCAAGTGAGAAGCAGGGTAAGGGGGAGAGTAGTGTGTATTGTTCTTTGTAAGGCAGGTTAAATTGAGATATCTATTAGATATCCAAGTAGAAATGTCAAGTAGGCAGTTGGATACATGATTCTGGAGGTCATCAGAGATGTTTAGTCTGAAGGAGTAGATTCAGGAGTCATTGACATCAAAGATCCTAGGTCTTGAGACCCTGGAATCAGCTATTGGCAAGGGTGAAAAAGGAAGAGAGGAGTATACCTGGATGTGCTGTTGGGAGGAAAGTAAAGGGAGCAGATCAAGTGAGAGAGAGAATTAAGAAGACAGCTTTCTGTGTAAAGTGGAAAGACATGAATGCGCCAGCCCTGGGAAAAGCACTCCAGGCAAAGCCCATCAGACACAAAGCCCCCCACGCCCCTCCCCCAGCCTCTGGGAACCACCATTCCACTCTCCGTTTCTATGAGTTCAACTTTCTTAGATTCTGCCTGTAAATGAGATCATGTGGTGTTTGCCTTGTAGTACCTGGCTTATTTCACTTAACATAATATCCTCCAGGTTCACCCATATTGTCAAATGACAAGGTTTTCTTCTTTTCTAAGGTTGAATCATAGTCAAATGTGTATACATACCACATTTTCTTTATCCATTCAACTGGTGATGAACACTTAGGTTGATTCCATGGAACAACTATTGTTAACACTGCTACAGTGAGCATGGGAGTGAAGATATCTCTTCAACATATCGATTTCATTTCCTTTGGATGATACCAGTAACGCGAATATCCAGTAATGGGATTGCTGGATCATATGGTAGTTCTATTTTACATTTTCTGAGTATCCTCCATACTGTTTTCCATAATGGCTGTACAGATTTACATTTCCACCAACAGTGTTCAAGTATTCCCTTTTCTCCAACAGTTGTTATCTTTCTTCTTTTTGATAATAGTCATTCTGACAGGTCTGAGGTAATATCTCATTATGGTGTAATTTGCATTTGTCTAGTGATTAATGATGTTGAACATATTTTTATACAATGTGGTCACTTGTATGTGTTTTTTGGAGAAATGTCTATTTGGATTCATTGCTCATTTTTTAAATTGAGTTATTTATTTTCTTGTCATTGAGTTGTTTGAGTTCATTATATATTTAATACTAATCCATTATGACATGTATGGTTTGCAGATATTTTATCCCTTTCTGTAAGTTGTTTCTTTACTCTGTTGATTGTTTTCTTGATTGTATTTTCTTGATTACATTTTAGTTTGTCATAATCCAATTTGTCTATTTTTGCTTTTGTTGCCTGAGCTTTTGGTTTCATATTCAAAAAATCATTGCCCAGACCAATGTCATGTATAGTGATATTCGTTCAATTTAAACCTACCTAAATCACAATAATTGTACTGTCAGTAATAAATATTTCATAGAGTGTTCTTACACAGATCTGTGCAACTTGAATAAATTATATTGCATCATGAAAAATTCACAATAATGCTTGAAAACGTAGGGATCAAACACAGAAAAAAATGAAGAAATAATCACCAGGTTACTATGTCTTGTAATATGTATACTTGATTAAAATTTTATATTCACATCTGTATTTTCCTCACCCTTCTTGAAATACTAATAAAATTAACTCCCCAATCATCAGTTACTGCTCCAACGATTTTCATATTAAAAAAACAGGAAAAAATATTTTTCATGTGTGTGCCATATGTAATTTTATTTTGGAAATATTAATTGCCATGTCTATAGTCCTAATTTTTTTTTTCATTTTGGGCAACTAAATGACCCCCCAAAAGATAAAATAAGTGTACCTTTTCATAACCTAGAAACTCAAAAAGAAAGAAACAATGTGCTACTAAAATTTTCTCCCAATTTTAGCTAGAAGCATATGATGATAAATTTCTGTGCACAGAAATTTAATCACCTATAATTTATTTGTGGGGTTCCGTTGATATGAACAATTAAACACATATATATTATAGCACATTTCTTTGTAGTCAACAAAGAAAAAATGGCTAATTCAGAAACTCAACTGTGTTCCAAAATAAAATAGTAAGCTTCATTGCCCTGACCTTAGCTGCAACAATCCAATACAGTATCTCTCTACTATGGCTTTCTTGTAAACTTCAATAGGTCCTTTATCCATTGACCACATCTCGAAAAGCAAGTCTTTAGTTAACAATTTTTTTCCCAATAAAATCCAATCTCTAGAAGGAAATAAACCTGACAGAAATAGTACTCACACTTTTTACCCTTCTTCTAGGCTCCAGAAATGCCCAGGAAATAACCTACTTTCAGGACTTTCCTAAAAAATAATAACAGGCCACACATTTGAGCAATATCTCCTCTTCCCACCATACCTGGACCATGTTACCCATTGTTTGTGCCCCACGGTCCAAGGTAGTCTAATATTTTTCCAACTTTCCTAGGGTTTGTTCCTACTTTCAAAGAAACCACAGATTTAGACCTGAAAGTCATTTCAGGTAATTTCCTGAATGTCCCAAGGCTGGATTTCTTTTTCTATGTTCAATCACACAACATTCAAAACAATTATGTTCTCATTTATCCCAAATACTTTAATCATTTTTTTTCAAGATTTATAATTTATTTTCTTATTCCAGCAAACATCTCATTTATGATATCAATGTGTTTGAGGTTAACTAAAATTTTACAAACTACTCTCTGATATTTGGAAGAACAAGCTTAGGGTTGTTTCTCATATTCAAGCACATACTCCAACAGCTGTGTATTCACTCCTGCACCTATTAAAATTATTACAGACGTGAAAACTTTTTTCCCCCACCAAAGGAGTAATGTGTTTCCTAATGAAGAATTTCCTACCCACATTTAGCTAGTTTAAAAGCCTATGGAAATTCATTTTTTTCTTTTATTTAAATCATTCAGTTTTAGGGTAGTGATGAGTCTTTCAGTCATCACTTTTGCCACCTGTTTCTCTTTTCTATATCCGAAAAGAGAAGAATGTTAGTTCACAGTCTCTTCATTTTTCATGTTTTCTCAAGGCTAGAGCCTGCCTCAACCTCACGGACTCAGGGGAATGCCTTTTCTTCTCCCATGAAAACATAACCCTGGCTGCAGCACAGACAGCAAGAGGCCACCAGGCAAGCACTAGCCCTTTGTAGCTGTTCCCCACCCTTCGTTTGCTGAGGTGCTAGGAATTAAAGTCAGACTTCCATGTGTTTATTATCACTCCTCAACTCTCACCATGGGTGTTGTTTTCAGATATCCCTTGACACTGGAGGAAAAGGGAGATTTTTAAGAGGCCTTAAAAGGGAGAGAGAGAGGGGATTTCTTTCTTACACCATGTTAGAGAACCAGTTGTTATTTATTTGTTATTTATTTTATTTAATAACCAGTTGTTATTTATTGTAATAAATAAATGTTATTTATTTGTTATTTATTTATTTGAATTTATTTCAAATTTATTTATTTGAAAACTTATTAAAAGTTTTCAAGGGTCACTAAGACATTAACAGAAACTCCTATTTCTGGCATTAAATATTAGCTATACTTAACCGTTAATAGCAGACTAACATAATTTTGGGATTTGGAAGAAATAATGCTACAATTTTATAGCTCTAAAACAAAGCAAGCAAGCAAGCTAGAAAGCCTGAATAGATTTTGGGTTTGGGAATGTTTTCAATCTCCCTTTATTCGCAGGAATAATTTCCAAACATGGAATTAAATGGATGAGCTGAGACATAGAATAAGCTTTTATGGAGATTGGTTATGAAACTCATGTAGAGTCTAATCATTCTTTCTAATACTCATTTTTCCACCCACTAAATCATTACCTTCATTAACAGTGATTAAAACTAAGCCTCAAAGCTGGCAGAGTTGGATGAATTCTCACATCTTTCTAATGACTATAGTCTAAAGCACCCTCCTGGGAAAATTAGCCCTTCTTAGAGCCTGTGGACACAGAGGGTGGAGAGCGGAGGATGACTCACAGTGTATGTGGACGTAAAATAGGGAAAATGTTCAAGTCTAGTATGGGGTTTTCCAAATTCAGTTTTTAGAAACTGCTACGTCTAACATATGTTTATTCAGAGATCCTAATTTCAGGTATAAAAAATGAATTGATATGTTCAGGTTTGTCAGAAAACATGATGTAAGAGATAAAAATGGCAATCACCGCTCATTTCTTTTGGCTGAAGTTAAGATCCTGTATGTAGCTGCAAAATTAATCGCCACTTTATTCGAGAGATCAC
>VSMD01080836.1:0-19384 GCA_008750895.1 Mirza zaza
CTTCTAAAACAGGCATGAAGCAGACACATTTCAGCTAGCTCTCAGCCCTGCAGTGTTAAGCATCTCAGTGATTAAAAGCAGATGAGACACACTGCCCAAGGTATCTCAACCCCTGCATGGGATAAGATCCCATCAGTGATATTCATTTATATATATTTTCCTTAAATGTAAATCACCTCCTCCTCTACAGATATTATATTAGGCCCTTCTGTCTTATTATATTGCAAACCTATATTGTAGTGATCATGGAATCTACTTCTTTGATCTCCCAACCCCCAAAGTACCTCGTACTTCACTTTGTACTTACTACACAGTGTTCATCAAAGAGTCTGGTTCAACGAAGGTCTTCTGATCCCACCAGCCCCAAACAGTGCTCCCATAGCAGGTTCCCTGGGCTATCCCCAGATATAATTAATATTTATAAGAATATCACATTTTTTAAGTGTTCTACTGGGTGGCAGGCACTATGTGAATTATTTTACATATAAAATCTAATCGTCATACCAGTGAAGGAGGTCCTATTACTCTCTTTGTTATAGAATAAAACATGAAGTAGCAAGTTGCCCAGATATACAGCTAGTAAGTAGCAGAGTCAGAATTTGAACCTAGAACCATGCCAAACTAGGATATGTGCTCTTAGCCACTAAATCACTACATTTTTCTGCCTCTTGGACTCAACTGCTCTTATCTTGTGGATAAGTCCCTGAGGGCCCTGTCTCTATGCCATGGCTCAGACAGATCTTGTGTCTCTCCATTAAATCATTAATTTCATCGCCCCACACATACACATTAAAAGCTTCAGCCTCTGTCTCTCTCCATAGTCCCTGTTTTCTAAGAGCTGACCCTATAACCACACAATCTTCCATGTATCCACACAGATCTCTTTCAGGTTTAGGGGGAAAAGTCATTATAGATATATAGTTTATAGATAAACACATATACACATATGTGTGTGCATACGTAGGTATGCATTTATGTAGGTATAAATAAAATACGTAAATACATGTATGTATATATGTGTGTGTGTATATACAGGTTTCTTGTCAGTGCCTCCCTACAGGTAAGGTAAACTTGTCTCCAGGTAGTGGGACGATGTCAGAAATGGGGCCCTGATATATACATAACACCCCTCGCCAGCTGACACTCCATATGCTACAGTGGAACCAGATTCATCAAAGGGGTTTACAAATACTGAATTTTAATACAAACGGCTTCCTTCCATGGTATATCTCTACAGAAACTCTGGTCTCTGAACATTTCACAGGATTCAGAGCCAAAGTAAAAGGGTCTTAAACTAGAAGTAATGGCAGGGAGGGTATCCAGGGAGCAAAGATGAAGACATTCTGTACTCTGCTCCCCAGCAACAGCTGGCAGTCAGGGCCAGAAATCTGTGCCCTATTCGTTGGAGAGAGATTTCTCTTCAAAGTCTCATTTGGCAGATGGTGGGAAAGGTCTAGTCTTTGGATTTGGGCCTAGAACCCTTACAGGTAGAGGAGATAGCCAATTACCAGTGGTCCTGAAATTTCTATCCCAAAAGTTCTCTCCTTCAATTCCTGGATCGTTCATGCATCCATTTAACAGAGTATTAAACATCTACGCAAATACCCACTGGACTAGCGTAACCTAGCATGGGCTCCCTTAACTTTTACCCCACTGACCTGTGTTAACTGGTGCTCTCCACTGCTTCTGATGCCACCTCATGCTAGTCCTGCTACTGGGTCAACTGCTGCTTCACTCTCATGTACCCAAGCATGGCTCCTCCCACAGGTGAGGTATGTGTGTACAAGAGCCAATTGTGTCTGTTCTCAAAACTATTTATGGTTGTCATATTTGTTATTATAATTGCATCATATGTAATCAATTAAATTACACATAATTAATTAATATAGTATAATTAATTAGATTACATATAATTAAGTCATATGTAAATCCACAGAAGATGAGTGAAAAAGTCCATGTTTCTAAAAAGCTTAGTTAAATGTTCTGCAAGGACTTGATAAAGGCCAGTCACTTATGCCATGCAGTTGAATTAGAGGCTGTTACCTAGCGTAATGGCTGCAAAACATAGTTACCTAGTGCAATGCCTGTGAAACAGCTCCCCCTCTAGCTCTGCCTAACATAGGTGAATATTTACTTTCCCCTCAAACTCTGCCTGCTTAACTGTGCTTGTCTATAAGGAGGAGGATGTTTGGGACCCTTGTGACCAGACCGGTCAGAACTGACTACTAAGACCGGTGAGATCCAAGGTGATGGCCCACTTGACCTCTAACTTCATTATAATTTAATTTTAATTTCTATGCTGATAGATACTCCCACCGGTGCCATGACAGTTGACAATCACCATGGCGACAACCAGAAAAGACCAGGAAAGGACAAGAAGGAGGTGGTGTTCCAGTTCTGAGAAATTCTCCACCCATTCCCAGAAAAGATATGAATATTCCATCCTCTGCTTTTAATACCCAAACCTCTCATTAAAAGAAATCCTATATTTTAAACTCCTAAACTCTCACACAAGGAGAAGATTTGCGAGCGCTGTTCCCCACTCTCCATTCCTTGGCCAAGTGAATCAAATAAAGCCTGTGACCTGCTTAACACTCACTTTCGGTTTCATAAGAGAGACACGGAACAGGAAAGCATCCCACCTTCTGGGGGGAAAAACAATTATCTCGGTAACAGTGTGAGTGGAAAAAGCATAAAATACCGGGGGCGGTGAGGAATCTAGAATTGCTTTGCCAATGTGTTCTATTCCATGAAAAAAAGAATTGGGCACTGGAAATTATTGACGGTGTGTTATGGATGTGATTTGAACCAGAAAGACCATCTGGAATTTCAATAAGCAAATACACAAAGAAAAGACCTAGGGCTTACCTGTATTAAAAGGTGGGAAAATAAAATATACATATGTAAGTTTTAAGTTAAAAAATGTTCAGGGTATTACGTATTTTTTTATGATTTCCTCCAAATTTCAGACAAATTTTTTGATTACAAACAACTGGTCTCCATCATAAGATATAAACAACTACAACTGAGTGAGCCCTGGGCTATAAGAGACGCATTCGGGGTAGGAGAATGGAAGAAGAGGGGGTTACGGTGAAGCATATGAACCTGAATTGTCGGGGGTGGGGGGAGGAGGAGAAGGAAAACCTCCAGGAAGTAAGGGGCATCTGTGTACAGTTTTAAGATGAAACAAGAGCTAGGAAGGAAAGTAGGGCGAAGCGTATGCCAAGCACCAAAACAACGAAGGTACGTGGTGCATTTGTAGATCTGCAGGTGAGTCAGTGTGGCTGGAATCCTGAACATACTGTGGCAAAGGTGGTTCTTCCCAGAGTAATCTGCACATCTGCAGTTCGGCAGGCACCATGGGAGGATCTGCCCTGATTGAGCACACGTTCCCCAGAGCTCTAGGGAGAAGTTGGTCCACCATGCTTTACAAAGCCTTTTCATGTGCATTCTCCAGAAAGTCTATCCTCAGAAGGCTGTGACCAGGTCGGCCTCCACTTTGGTGTCTCCTGCTCCCATTCCTATCCCACCCCTACCTTCCCTCTCCTTGCAGGACCCCAAGTTATCTCTCAGTAAACACTGTAGAAGGGACCTGGGATGGCCTCTGGGGTCTGATTGACAACAAATCCACAACTGGCCAAAAGGCCTGAGTCTAAAATAACCGTGTTATTTTCCCTCCTGTACAGTGACATTTCCTTCTAAACTGAAATGCTTCCCCAACCACCCAAATGCCACTGAAGTAGCTGATAGATTAGATTACCTGATACACCTCTACACCCTCTAAGAAATTTCCTAGTAATCACAGTAGCTGCTATTTTTTTTCCAGCTGGTTGCTGACAACGTTTCAAAATGAATCCTCCTACGCTCGTATTTTTACCCTTGCCTAGCTGACTTTAATGATAATCTCCTTAGGTTTGGAGCCCTGATGGAGTTGAAAATCTCTTTGATTTCTTTCTCAAGTGAACTTTAGTAGAAAGCAGCTCCAGTTGACCACTCTTAAACTTTGTTTTCATTCTCTCCCTGCCCAGACCCCCCAACCCTTGTCATTTTATCTAAATTACCATCCGACTGGCTTGCTTGAGAGTTCAACTCCTTAATAAAAAGACCAAAATCCCTTTGGATTTGGGGATGATCTTTGTTTAAAAGGGTTGGGAAAATCTAATCTCTTGTATAATCGATCGACTTGAAGTGTCTTCTCCCTTACATTCACAAATTTGATCACTTGGAAGTAAGCTCCATGAGGGTAGGTCTTTTCCTGTTTTATTCACTATTATATCCCCAATGCCTAACAAAAGCTTGGCCAAAAGTAGGTATTCAACAAAGAGAAACTAAATAAATGAATGAATGAATGAATGAATGCATGCATGAGTGATCTTTGCAGATATTCTTACAGTTAAGGGTAGACCCAGAAAGGCTAAGCAGTTTGCTCAGGGTCATACGGGCTAGGACTCCATCATCATTTGTCTAGTGCCATTTCACTAGACTTGTACCTGAACTCCAGCACTGGAACAGGAAGATTTTTATGGCCACTGCTATTGCAGAAGTAAAATCAAGCCCCTGAGCCTAGTCCAATGCAGACATTCGAAATGGGGCTCCTGGAAACACCACTTAAAAACTGAATCCGACAACAAAGTTATACATGGAAAAGGAAGGGAACAGGATGGAAGCTACATTCACCCTGTGAAAACACAATGTGTTTCCACTGTGCTCAGAGCAGTCCATGTGAATAAAATCCAGTAGACTAGGCTCATCTGTACACCAACAGTGTCCCCATTATCACCTGTGAGCCAAATATGGCCCTCCACCTGTTTTAGTAAATAAAGTTTTATTGGAACATAGGCTCACCCATTCATGTGTGTGTTGTGTGTGGCTGCTTTCATATAATAGCAGAGTCCAGTAGTTCACCCTATATCCACAAAACCAAAATATTTACTACATATCCCTTTACATAAAAAAAATCTGTCAACTCCTGGCACAGAGTCACATAGTAACAACATAAGCATCAACAACAACTGAAATGAAACAAAATACCACTGATATGCAAAGAGCTGGGAAGGACAATTTTTTTCTGCCACACACACACACACACACACACACACACACACAAAATCACAAAACCAATTACTTTAGCACTTGATACTTGCTTGGAATCCTCTTGTCAATAATATCTACTCTTGCCTGAACTCTTGAACCAGACAGCTACTCCCTTCATTACCACTGCATTTAGGATTAGCAATCAGTGAGAAAGCTACAGAAAACAAACTTTTATTAACTCTATTTTAAAAGAAAAATCAGAGAGTGCACATTGAATGCAATTCTACAATGAATGGAAACTCAGCATGCCTTGTAAAATGGCCTAGATCTCATTAAATGATTTCCTGGCTATTATCCTTTGGGCTCACCAATAGATTTGAATGGACTCTCCAGTGAAAGTGAATGTTTAAGGTGCTACTCTTTTGAAAAGAAATAGCATATTGGAATCAGAGAAGACTAAGACCCATTGTTAGGAAAACTGATTTGAAATTAAGAGTGCCATTTTCTGTCTTTAAGTTTTACTACTGATATTCCTTTGTCAATCTCTTAACCCTCCGTATGTCTTCCTTGCTACATCCACCAAACAGAGAAAATCATATCCATCTCCTACTCTTCCTCCAAATCAGTGATTTGGGAAAGATATATAAACAGCATTTGCTGGGAGCTTTTTAAGAGATCCGTACAGGTAAATGCTAAACAATGTTTATGTACATTTTCTCCAAGCCCAGATTGTTTTCCAGAGAGGTGAGATTCACAATAAACAGGAAGATGGCATAGTAGAACAAAAGCCAGGGCTTCAAGAGCAAATGACCTCTCACCTCATCTCCTACAAGAACCTTATTCCAAGTACAGCCAATGCAGGCTGGGAAACTCTCCATGGATTAAATTCTGGTAACTTCTAAGGGAAGAACTTCAACCTCTTCTTCTTCTGAAGCTAAGCAATTGTAGTCTTCTATCAGTATGAATAACTTTAACTGGAATCTGGGATGGAAATTCAAAGAGGTAAGTCACTTTCTGCAGCCTTAAAGAGCTTGGGTTGTGGTTGGCTGCGAGATCCAATAGATCCCTGTCTGATATTCACATCCTTTGTTGTACTCCAGGCTAAGGCTAAAGCTGAGCCCCTGTCTTTTATTCTAGGCGTGGGGCTGGCTGTGTGGAGCAGAGAGCACCGAAAGCCAAAGGACCACAGAGCCCCACCTGTGACAGCCAGCATCAGCTGGTGTCACTTTGATCTCTGCCTGCCGGCCCACCCCTTTGGTCTGGCCCACATCCCTTCCTTTTCAAAGCCGCCCCTCCCCACTCCCCTTATTCTGATGAGGCTGTCAATTAGACAGTTCTGCCTCCTCAAGCTGAGCAGTAATTGGTCCAGGGCTGGGGTGGACACAGGAACCAAGCAGGGGCAATGTTTTTCAGGGGCAAGAGTGAAGAAAGAAAGAGGATAAGGAAGAGGGGAAGAAAAGACGCTGCCTCTCCTTTGGTCAATGCAGGCTCCAATCGCCAGGAATCACCTTTCCCACTACATGGAGGCTGCTGGAAAGTGAAGCTAACAATGAGGAAAGCAGAACTGCAAATGGAGACAGAAAAACACAGACTCGTAACCACTCTCCATCCAGCCATGACTGAAGCTGCTTCCACGCTGGACTTTCTAGTTTTTTTTAGATAGGTTAAGGTTTGGCATAAGCCAATTGAGTTTTATTTCTTTCACTTGTCACCCAAACCTTCCTGATCAGTACAGGGAATACACATCTCAAGCTGTCTCATTTTCCTTCACAAAAGGATCAAGGATCAAGGGGCAGACTGCAGATGGCTCAAGGCAAACCATCCCACTCCTAAAATCACAGCTCAGCATCTACACAACCGCTCATGAATCTGAAGCACAACCTTAGGCAATGCTTTGACTTCTTTCTGGTCTGTGGCAGGTTATGTTTGCAATTTGTCAACAGCCCCTTGGATGGGTATTTATTACATTTTTATTTAGGACTGGGTGAGAAAATAATTTGTAAGAATCTCAGAATATATTACTGCTAGAATAAAGCTCACGATGCATCCAGATGCAATTACCCTAATGGGTAACAGCAAATCATCCATCTTTTAAAATCATTTGTAGTTTTAAAAATCTATTAGCTCCTATTATTTTCTGACAGGCAGGAATTTCCTGATTATCTTTATGGCTTTTTTATACTTTATGCTCCAAGTGATATGTGTATTTATACTAAGTCTGTGTGCACAACACTTTGATACATCTAATGGGTCGTTATTTGCAAAAAAAAGAGTGCAATGACTACAAAAGAAGAAATGGACTTGGGTTCTAGTCCTGGTGCTGGTCCAATGGGACTTTGCATAAAATCTGACCCTTAGGTTCCACATTCTGTAAAATGGAGCAATGCATGTCTGCTCTGCTTCACAAGAATGTAGTACAAAAGAAAAGAGAAGATGCTTTGAAAAAATAAGAGTGCTGCATTATGGACTCACATGGTCCACAACTTCCTGGAAAGAGTTACTCCAATTACTTCATGGTCCTTGTGAAAACCTCCTCCTCTGAACATGCAGTAATACAGTACAAAAAACCTTAAAAGTCACGTTTCAATAAAGCACAACAGGAGCCGGCACCATCCAGTGTGCTGGGCTTGCTTGGATTCCTGGGTGATGGAATTAAATCATAGGCAGGACCATGAATATGCTGAATGGCATCATTAAACCCTTCACTTAGATGCATTAATGGGTCTGTAGATCAACTACTATGTCATAGAGCGTGTTCTGAATAGCATTTTAAAATTAATTATTCATAAATGATCATCTTCGATGCTTATTTACATGTTGGAAGCTCAGCTTCAGCCACCTGTTGTCTTTGAATAGGCTCCCTTGTCTTGTAAAGCCTGAAGCACCTGTGAACATTTTAACTGGCTTGGGTGACAGCCCTGTGATCATCCATAAATGTGCTCAGATCAAAGCCTGTGCCCTAAAACTGCAAAGGAAGAAAACACCAGCTATCCTAGCATCAGCGTCTAGACAAACCCCACTATATAGAAAGGGTTCTCTCTCTGACAAAGGATGGCCAGGAGGACCAGTAATTAGGCAATGGGGTCTAAGCAACTTCTCACCCAGAAGAACTTCAGCGCACCAGACATTTTTCTTGTCCAAATCTATATAGGATAGTCAGCCTCTCCTGAAAAATCAGTGCCCAGTTGTGCACTCAGGTGAGCCTTTGGTCTCTCATCAAGGTGCACATGGCCTCCCATCCAATTCAACCTTTCAGAACGTACCATGTATCTCACGCTGTGCAAGGCAGGGGTCACATGTTTAAATGGGTGCAGTGTAATGGGTGTGAGAGCAAGGATATTCACTGCAGCACTGCGCACTGTAATGAAAAGCTAGAAACAAGCCAGATACCTATCAACAACAGTCACTTCATTTTATTTATTTACTCAATTATTTGAAAATACTTAATGTTTAGGTAAAGACTGAATATATTCAAGGTATGCAATGTGATGATTTGATACACATTGTGTAATGTTACCAAAATCAAATTAACACATCTATCACCACCCATGCTGTACATTAGATCCTCGGAACTGGTTCATCTTATAAATGAAATGTTGTACCCTTTGACCAACATCTCCCCATTTCCCCCACCCCATCCCCGTCCCCTGGCCATAACTCTTCTACTTTCTGCTTCTATGAGGTAGACTTTTTTAGATTCTACATATAAGTGAGATCATGTAATATTTGTCTTTCTGTATCTTGCTTATTTCCCTTAGCATAATGTCCTCCAGGTTCACCTGCTTTGTCACAAATGGCAGAATGTCCTTCTACCTTAATGTTGAATAATATTCCATTGTATGCATGTACCACGATTTCTTTATCTATTCATCTGCCAGTCGATATTTAAGTTGTTTTCATATCTTAGCTACCGTGAATAATGCAATAGTGGTCATTTTAAATAAACTTTAGAGCAGCCATTCAATGGAGTATTAAGCACAAACATAAAAAGAATGAAGCAGATTTATATATACAGATCTGGAAAGATGTCCAAATAGAGTATGAATGAAAAAAAAAGCAAGTTACACAGTAGAATGTGTAATAGGAGCCCACTTATTTTTTTAAAGATATATATAAATATATACACATTTATAATTATAAATCTATATGCATATGATCATACAGGTATAGAAGAAAGCTGAAGGAGATATGTACTAAATTTGCAATGATAGTTACCTCTGAAGAATGGAATCCATGTTGGGAGACAAGGATGGAGAATGGCCTTTCACTTTTTATGTTATACATTTAAGTAATGTGTGAATTTCTTCCCATTTCTTTTCTACTTCTTTTATAACCACCTACAAAAGATGTTATTTTAAAATGGTATACTACACTTGCTTCCCTCAATGAAGCCTCCAGCATCCTAACCACTCCCACTGGTAACCAGCAACTAAGCTCCCTAACACTCCAGCAAATAAGAAACCACAAATATATCCTAGGGGTGTGCGCACACACAAAGACACACACACACACACACACACACCCCTCTTCCCACTACCAGATGTACACCACTTCTTTTTCTTATTAATTCCCCACCTTACTAAAAGATTGAGTTTGTTTAATCTCTTCCTATAAGTGAAAATATCTTTGGGAAGATCCTCCTCTAGAGAGCATATGATTTCTTGTAAAATATTAAAAAATCACTGTATAAAATTCCATTACCCAAAGCTGATCTGAATGTCCCAAACCACTTCTGATAATGAGGTTTGACATGAATCAATAGGGGGCCTTCCTTCACAGCTCCAACGAGTTGCTCTTTTCACTGAAACTTATTGAGCCCCGATCATGACTGCATATTGGATATTTTCCCCAAAATACAGAAAAGCTGCTTGGGCTAAGAGCTTCTATGGCAGTTTAAAGCTAATAAAAGACAAACCACTTACAGATATCAGTGCTCTCCTATAATCATCATGAGGCCCTGTAAATGAGGTATCTTAGGTTGGGTACCCAGAACTCTGAGACAGAGATGTGTACAGAGGAAGTTGATTGGTGTGGGGTGGCCTAAGGGCAAACCTCTGCAGGCACTGAAGGCTGCAGGACTGGGCAGAAGCAGTTGAGCCGTGATGCAGCTGTTAACAGAGGCCTCCACCCATGCAAAGGGAGCTCTGGAGTTATCCTGGCAAGACGGCCAGGCCTTTACATCCCGGGCATGGCCACAGGCTGGCCCCATGGGCATGATCTTGGGCTAAGCAACCCTCTAATCTGGGGGCAGTTCCTGGGGAGCCATTCAGGGGCCAACACTCCAACAACTGGGGGAATGAAGGCTCATCCTGAAGGGGGGATTTGGTGATGTACCACACCATCCACGACAGTCACGATTCTGTCATAACATCCATGTTCTAGGAATCAGGACACAGCAACTGAGAGAAACTGGGTAACTAGCCCAAGGTAAGCTGCAGAGGCAGGATTTGAAGCACGTGCTTCCAAAGTTCCTTCTCTAATGCCATGTGGCCTCCCCAAACCAACTGCCCACTTGGGGCTGGCTCTGCATCCCACCCCTGAAACTTGGACTTTTATGCTGGTAAGAATATCCACATGCCCACCAAGAGGAAGGGAAGAAAAGAACTCTTGAATCTCATGTGAAAAGGAATCTTTCAAGCAGAAGACATCAGTCACAAACACAGAAGAGGTTCTCTGCTAACAACCACACGGATAATCAAGGCTCCACTGTTTTGTAATCACTTCAGCTATCACATGTCCTGCACAGAAACCTGTACTCATCCTGTGTGTCTTACCAAAGAGAGGTTTGGTTTCTAATGGGTGTCTTAAAAAAAATCTGTTTATTCTATTCCATTTCTACTCTCCACATCCTATAATAAACTATCAAAAATAGAAGCTATACAGGATAAATGGGATGAGAAAGGAATGCACATCTGGCACATGGAGGAAGAGAATAAGAGGAGGAAAAGAGGTGAATAAAAGCATCTCCTCCTTGCACCAAACTTCCAACCTAGGGACTGGCATCCATCAATTACAAGCTATAAGTCACTGGGTACTTTTTTTCTTTTTCTCTCTTTCTCTTTTTTTTTCTTTTTTTTAGAGACATGGTCTTGCTATTTTGCCCAGGCTGGTCTTAAACTCATGATCCTCCCACTTCAGCCTCAGGAGTAGATGGGACTACAGGCACATACTACCAGGCCTGGCTATTCTTGATGCCTCAGTTTCCTCAACTGTTAAATGGAGAGTGATGGGGCACAGTCTTCAAAGGGTTAATGTGAAGATTAAACGAGACATAAACATTCAGTGCTTAGTCCAGAGCACATAAAAAGGACTTAATAAATATCAGCCCTTGGGTATTACTATTGGGGTTGTTGTCAAATCCTCAACATCTGTGCAATAGCCAACTGCTGCAGAAAGAGTCTGAATGAATGAAAGAAAATGCAGTAAATGGGTTGGTGTTTTCTGAACATTCTGCAGAGTGTGTTGATTATAAATGGCTTTGCTTTCTTATCTTTAAAGACACTCCCTAAAATGGCAAGTCCTCTCCTAGTGTTCACTATCCTCTCTTGCATTTCACAGCTCCCATGGCATGTCCTGCTGGAATGACATCAGCTCACCCTCATCACCTGTGTGAACACCCTTGCTTCCTACTGCTCCATACACTGGAGCTCAGCCAGCCTGCCTTTGCCTCCTGGCTTCATGAGTTAAGGATGAAGGGCTGGATTGATAACTTTCTCCTCTGCCAAGGTTCCTGGATCTGCCAACCCTGCAGAAGCTACCTTACTACCTTACTGTAAAACTATTTGTGAATCCCCTAAGAATAGTAAGCCCTAAAGTTTATGAGCTTAAAGGGGCTTCATGGCATCAGGAGGGCCTCTGGGATAAACTAGTGTTTCTAAGTGTGTGGTCCCCAGTGGACTCTATCAAAATCATCTGGGTAGCTTGTTTAAAATGCAGATTCCCAGGGCTGATGAATCAGAATCTTCTGGGCAAGGCCCCAGAAATTGCATATTTAAACAGATTTCTAGATGATTCTGATGCAACTAAAGTTTGAGGCCCCCAGGAATACACTATTCTCTCACTCAGCTGCACTGAAGACCCTGCTTGGAGAATAGAGACATGCTTTTCTTCACAGCCTATACCACCAAGCCTGGGTTATCATGACTTTTCTTTCTGAACTTCCCCAATCCCCAACCCCTGCCCCCACATGTCCCAAATATTTACTCAGGTGTCAGCAAGTCTTTGTTTTACACTTGAAAATATATAGTCTATTAATATCTCTGGACTTTGGTGATCCATGAAGACATATTTCATTTTCCCAATTAGAGTGTAAGCTGGACAAGGATAAGAATGATGACTCATTCAATAAATATGAGGCACCTACTGTATTCCCATCCCTGTGCAGGTGCCTTGAGGGACAGGGTACTATAAGCCATGGCCCACCCTTGTAGGAGCTCATCGTGTATATGCAGAGAACTCGATCCACCTTGTACCCAAAGGCCTCAGGGACGTTCTGCAACTAAAGCTTCATTGACCACTGAGGCACCATAGTCCAGACACACGCTGGAAGGCTGGTGTCCAGCTTTCTTTTCTCTGCTGCTGCAGGCACAGATCTCCCCCGTCCATCCTTCCCTCTGCTATTTCTCCCCAAGGGCTCCTATGCCCTCCATCCCCCCCGCCTTTCCCCAACTGAGGAGGAAGAAGAATGAAGGCTCAGTTTCTTCCCCATATCCATGCTGAGATGATTCCATCCCAGAAAGGTTGCCAGGTTGCTATAAGACACCAAACACAAGAGCCTATAACCAGTTACCTAACCCCAAATCAAGTCCTGATCCGCTCAGGAATATTTGCATGTGTCCACACTGCAGGGTAAAAGAGTAGACACCTGTCTGGAGGGTGAAGTATAAAAGGAAATCAAACACACACTGCAGTTCACTAGATCAACCAACATGGACACACGTGGAAACAATCACAAGCCACACAATGAGGACGCGAACAGTGGAGGAACAGGGCAGCCAGTGAGGATTATGTTAGCATCTGCCCCAGGCCTTGAGTTAGCAAAAGGAACAGAGGAAGACAAAGGAGGGAAACCAGGCGTGAGTGTTGCCCCCAAAGCCAGGGTCGAATGCTGCAGACCAGACAAGGAATATGAAAACTAAATGGCCCACATTGGGGAAATGAATCAGGCAATACTTCCCAGAAGAGGTGATTTAAAGCCAGGCCTGATTTTTTCTCTTGCTGGTACTTATTCAGTAAAGAATTCTCTATTTCTGTTTCTTTTAATAATTTTGTTTTTTAGTTTTCCAAACCCACACAAACAACTTTTTTTAACCCTCCCACTCTAGCCTTTTTATTCTCCTCCCACCCTCACCCCCATCACAGGGGGCCCACCCTGGTTGCTAACGCAGTGGGCGGGCCTGAGTCTGCTGGGGCCAGGGGTCCCCTTATCACTATGTGGATAGAATTCCTCCATTTGGTTGCCATGACACCATGGCACCAGGGCTCTTCAGTCTTGTTACCATGGAATCCTTCCTTCCCCATCCCCTGCCGCATGTCAGGAGGGCAACAGCATCGCAAGGCGAGCTGCCCCCCGGGTGCTGGCCATGCCTACACCCCTGGACACTGTCCTAAAGGATGCGATGGTCTGAGCCAACTGCAGTCCCGCACCTGAACCAGGGCTGTCTGCAGAAGAGTTTGCCAGTGAACCCCTCAAAGGGATAAATACACAAAAACAGCCTTTTAGAATCGGTGTCTGGAAAACAAAGTGCTCTGAACACACGTGGGCACACTCTCCCATAAAGGAGTCCTGGGGTTGTTGCTAAGAGAGGGGAGCCCTCCGCACAGTTTGCCCGGTCCCTAGAGTGCAGCCAGGGGTCAGCAGTTCCTCTTTGGAGCATGGGTCAGTGGGAAAACACCTGTTGTCCACTCCCCGGCACCCAAGACCTTGTCCTCAGTAACTCAATGTTCTCACGATGGTGACCAGGAGGGAGGAGGAGGAATGTGAAAGAAGAGATTGCTTCTCTTTGCACAGTGGAGATCAATATAAAGGTTCCTGCGACACAAAATCCCACCTCCGGGTTAACTTTGTGGGTCACCTGAGGGTGGGACTGAGGCTAAGAACGAAGCACCCCAGGTGAGGGGGCAGGAAACGTGGGTTCCAGTCCTGCCTCCACCCTGTGATTTTGGGCAAAGCATTCCTTCTCTGTGAGCCTCAGTTTCGTCATCTGAAAAGTGTGGGCTCTGAGCAGATAACCTCTCCAGGTTTCTCCACTTTCCACCTCTTTAGTGGGGACTCCAGGGATGGGGACTTCTGAGTCAGAGTCCTGAGCATGGCAAAGCAAAAGAAAGCAGGCCAGGGAGGACGGAACCAGCAAACCCACCCCGCTGCCCTGCTCTGAGGACTGCCAGGGTCCAGAGAAGTGCTTCGTCCCCAAGAATACGCCCTGTGGGTACTGCCACCCAGGCCAGATATACGTATCAGGGAATCTCCCAGCTGTGGGCAAGGGACAAAGGCAATTCTCATGCCTCGGTGAGCCAGACCCAGAGCTGACCCAGGCACTGCACTGTCTCTCCCTCAAATGCCCCACGTATTTTCAGAAAATGAACCCTTCTGCTGTCTGGACAGCAACCAAACGGAAGAATTCCAAACACAAACATAACATTAAAACTAAAACATGCAAAGGAGAGATTGATGATGCCACACAGTGGAGGTATCTCCTCCAAAATTAACCAATGTAGCTACAGGCGAGATGGGATGGTACCGCTTACAGAGAAATCAGACCACACAGCCCTCTTTCTCCTTCAACCACATCCAGAGAATCCCGATCTGGCAGAGAAATAAATTTCAAATTGCGATAAACCATTGAGAGATAAAACAGCATGCTGTAATAAATAACATAATTATCCAAGGGTGAGGGGGCAGGCTTCTGTAAGGAGGGATATTTAGGATGGGATCTGGTGAACAGTGTGAGCATGAGGGTGTTCCATGAAGATCCAACAGCATGTCCAAAGGCCCTGAGGCAGAAATGATTGAAAGATATAATTCAAGGAAATTCCAGTCTGCATGGAGAGACAGATATGCAAACAAACAACCACAAGTCCATATATAATGTGAAAGGGGGCAAGGATGGCAACATGACATAGTAAGCAATCACAGAGAATGAGCCTTGAAGGCCAAGGTGGGCAGGGGCTATCATGAGGGCTTCCCGGAGGAAGAGGTATCTGAGCTGAATCTTGAAGGATGAGTCAGGAGAAACACAGAATATGCAAAATCCTGGCTATGTGAAAGGCACAGCGCTTCCTTAGCGCTACATGCAGTTCCATTTACCTAGAGCTGCAGGTGGGAGGAGAGGAGTGATGGAATGTGAGGCAAGAACGGGTAAAGAGGGCACACCCTGCAGGCCTTGTGTGCCAAGGCAAGAAGACAGGGCCAGAGTTTGAGCCCCCTAAGCAGGTGGAGCAGCAGCGCGTGCACTGGGTGAGACACCCCTCTGAGTGACACATCTTCACTTCCCCGGCACATGTGCCCATCTGGAGGGGATGAGGCTCATCTCTCACAGAACCTGTCCCAGGTGCTTCCCTGTCGCTGGGGACTCGGCCCCTGCTGCCATGCACTGGCCACGTTGGGGAGGCCCCCGGCACTGGCACGTGGAGGGGGCAGAAGCCTGTGGGCCTGGAACAGCAGGTAACCAAGGATGCGTCAAGATCCCGCCCACACCAGCGCTCCCGGGAAGGCTGGTGTGCAGGGAGTTTGACAGCCAGGGGGAAAGAGAGAGAAAAGAAGGAAATGGGAGAGGAGGAAGCAAAGAGGAAAGAGAGGAGACAGAAAAGAGCAGGAACAGGAGAAAACTGGAATTGAGGCCAAACTGCACACCCATCAGGCTGGGAAAGCTCTGCAGGCTGTTTCTTTCAAGAAGAAAACAGAAGTGGTCCCCACCGCTGTGCTCCTGCCACTAAGAACTGTGGCATGGCATACATCCACACACGCTGCTACTCTGCCTGCCCACGGCCGGCTGGCAGGCGCTGCAGTCAACGTGCTCTAATTCACAACGCCCTCTGCATCCTCTGAGCTCGAAGCTTCAGTGCCACGGCTGGGTTACACACACACACACACACATACACACACGTGCGTGCACACACACACACACACGCACGCACACAGCCTCTGCTCAGACAGCTCCCCTCAGCCCAACCCTCCCTCCTTCCAGAGCTCCCAGCCCCAGGCGCTGGGCGGGTGGCCAGCCAGGGTGCAGGTCTGCCCTCCCTTGCTCCCTTGGACACCTCCCTGACCCACTTCTGCAACTGTCCCAGTAGGGGCCAGGGTGGAGGAGGTGATCCAGAGCCAGCCTCTGAGAGACTGGTTAGGGTTGCCTGACAAAATACAGGGCACCCAGTTAAATGTGAATTTCAGATAAATGACACATAAACGTATCAGTATTTTTATTTGCCAAATATGACAATTCTATGACTTATGGTCCAGGGATGAAAATCCTTCTTCTCTTTGCTCCAAATCCCTCTCCCAAAGCCCCAGATGAGGATGATAATGGTAACTCACATTTCTGGGCTGTTATGTGCCAGGCATTGTGCAAAAGCAAAGCACATGCCTCATTTCAGCAAATCCTCACAACAACCCTATGACATCAGTATTAGTATTAGCCCCATTTTACAGATGAAGAAGCTGAGGCTTCAAACTCATCTCAGGGCACACATCTAGGAAGCAGGAGCTGGGGTTGGAACCACCAGAGTCAGACTCCAGAGCCTGTGCCCTCCTGCCCTGAGCTCCCCACAACCCTCGCAAGACAGGGAGTGGATCCAGAGATACCAGTGTGACAGAGACCTCATGCTCAAACCTTTTGGTGTGAAACCTGGAGGGCTTCTTCCCCCAACCCCCTGCCCTACTCCTGCATGTCACACACACATACCCCCACACTCCAGGCTCTCTCCTGCCCCCTGCCCCAGGGCACGGACACACTGGGGAGAACTTCCCACACATCACGTATACCTTAGTGTGTATTTATGTCTGCAGTGATCTCTCCCAGGCATTTGAATATGGGCTTGTCTCATATTAAAAAATGTAGATGTTTATTATTAAACAACGCTCAGCCACTGGTGAGTATGTGGAACCAGGAAAGGGCTTTTCTATTCACCCAGCGGCCCCTGCCTGGAGGCAGCAGGAAGAGGTGAGGGGCCCAGAGAGCTCCCAAGCCCATTGGGCAGTACCTCATACCCCAGGCCAGATCGGCTGGACAATTTTTGAAAAGTCTGAGTCATGGGCTCTGATCTAAAGGGCTTACTATTCAGCTGGGAAGAAGAGGCCACCATGGTGGAGGGAGGAAGTGAGGCAGGACTGGGACAGATGCACAGACAGGTGCATGGATGTGTAGATAGACAGACAGACAGCCTGAGAAGGGGAGGGACCACTGACTACATGGGGCTCCACCCAGGAGCCTGAGTCTTTTCCATCAGGTGCAGTGAAAGGTTTTAAAGACAAGGATGGAGGCAGGAATAGGAACTGGATAGGTAGGAAAGGATAAGGAGAGGGAGCAGGGGAGGAACAGGGAGAGATGGAAGAGCTGTGTGGCCTTCTGAATTCACCTGGCTCTCCCCCAGGGTTCCTGAACCTTCCAGGCTGTTACGCCAGGATAGAGATGGCCGCGTGGGGAACACCGGCTTTTCATCTGTGTGATTTACCAACTGTGGGCGTTCCAGAGCTCACGACGATCAGTTATTTGTCACTTTATTTATCCAGAAGGCTGGTGCAGGGGTGAGTCAGGAGGCTGAAGACGCTGCAGTCTGAGTCTGCAGCAGTTGGCGGTTCCCTGGCCCCACTCCCTGTGCTCTGCCCCAGCCCCAAGATGGTCACCACTGCTCCTGTCATCCTGCTCCCCCTTCAAATCCCACCCTCCCCAAACTGAGACCCCCGAAAGCACTTCTACAGAGCCCGTTTGCTCTGGGAAAGCCGTACCCCTGCTCAGAGCCTCACTTCTAGAGAGCCGGCCCTGCCCTGCAGCCTGACCCTACCCTGCTACAGAGACACCGACAGGGGGGTCTGCAAGGGAAATCAGAGCAGATGTCCCTCAGGAGACGTCTGCGCCACCACCAGCCTGCTCTCACCTACTTCCCATGTCGTCCCCCTCCCCACTGTGCTGTCCCTCCCTGCATGCCCACGGCTGCAGGACCTCACTGCCAGCAAGGAGCAGACAGAAGGGTCAGGCTGGAGGGGGACAGCCAGGCCAAAGAAGAAGGGAAGTCAGAAAAGAAGAAACCCAGGAGAAGAGTATCAAAACCTACCCACCTCAGCTCTAGTGGGCTCTCTGAGGGCTGTTCCCTCCCTAGAGAACATTTGGGAGGCAGGGAGGGGGAGAACCAGTGACATTTAAAGGCTGGAACCAGGGATGCTAAGTCCTGCAGTGCACAAGACAGTCCTGTACCACAAAGAAAGTCCTTCCTTCCCCAAAAGCCAATCATGCCCCCTATTGGAAAACACTATATAGAGTTGTGCCTTGTTTCCAGGCATTTATAATTTTGTTTAAAGGGCTAAGAATTAGAGAAGGTGGGCCACGGCTTGAGCCAGCATACTTACGAAATTCAACAAACTGGGGGAAGCACTGCAGGGCTGACAGGGTTAGGAGCTGTGGTTTGGAGAGGGGAGAAATGTGACATGGGTCAGGATGTGCCAGGGAGCCCTATGCAGGTGATCCTTGCAGCCACTGCCTCTCCCTCCTGGCTGGGCAGGGAGAGCCAAGCCCAGGCTCGTGGCCCCATGATCTCATTCCAGAAGAGCACAGGTAGATGTCCCTAGAGGCCTCCAAACACACAGAAGGTTCCCGTGGGGCCAGGAAGTAGCAGCCCAGCTGTGAGAAGCAACCTCAGGGTGACCAGTGAGCTCACCCTTGGACACTGAGTGCAGCATCCTTTCTCTGCCTTGCAGACACAATCTGTGCCTCCTCTGTGCTCCCACAACGCATGGGCCAGTTCTCTTTTAGGGCTTCTTGCACCGCATGCCCACTGTGTAGTTACGTGTCTGTCGCTCCAACATTCACTGGGTACTTTCTAAACAAATAGCTGGCACTGTGTTCCTTACATGCAATAGCTCATTAAATCCCCCAGCTACCTCAGAAGATGGGTGTTATCATCATCCTCAATTTTCAGATGAGACACTTGAGGAACAGAAGCAGGTAAAAAACTGTTCCTAGGTCCCACAAGCAGTCAGCGGTGGAGCAGAGCTGCCCAGCCCCAGAGTCCAGTGGGGAACTGCCGCACACATGGCAGCCGTGCCCGTGTGCAAGGGCAGGACTCAACCCGAGTCACTTCCGCACCCCAGTGGCGGCTCCTGTGCCTGGCACTGGGTGGGTGCTTGATGAATGTTGAA
>VSMD01080839.1:0-19553 GCA_008750895.1 Mirza zaza
TTTCTAAATTGCCATAGCAGTGACCACCTTTGCCTTATTTCATAAGGAACTACCATATATTAGCCCCCATTTTTTCATATATGAAAATCTCACCTCTGCCCTATGTAGACTCTATCTTCTGCTTCTGTTGGATGGTTTTCCACTGACACAGTAAGTGATAATGGGAGAAAACAAACTCAGAGGTAAGAGCCCTGAATGCCTCATCCCAATTTTGTCCCAACAAAATATGCAGCCTTAAGAAAAATGTCAAAGTGAGTTATCATTTAATTAACCTATTCCATGGGTCAGGCATAATGCAAAACATCTTGTGGACCTGTTATTTAATCTTTTCAACAAATCAATAAGGTAAGGATAAGTCATCCCAGTACAGAGATTAGTAAAGTCAAGTCCTAAAGGTTAAGAATTTGCCACAACTTGGCAACGGAAGTTAGTTTTAACCCAAAATTTGTTTTAAACCCAAAGTTCTTTTCCTTTTATTATTCATGGGCAGATCACAGCACCTCTTCTAACTTTAGTCTCCTCATTTGAAAATAGCTTTAAAATGCCTGCTTTGTCTTCCTGAAAGGATTGAACAAAGGTCAAACAAGCTATTGTGTATGAAAATGTACTGAATGTTATAAAATGCTATAGCAGAGAAACAAATCCATACCAAACAGCCTTTTTGCATTTCCACATTTCCAAGCACCTATTCAGTTAGGTGGGAAAAGTGACTAGTAATGGATAATAAACGTGAGAAGTGATGTCCATCACTCTGGGCAGAGGCAGTGAAAATTTCACGTGAGATTTTTCAGTCTCTGTGTTGACCTACTACAGAGACTGAGGAGGCTGCATGTTCCAGAAGGTTAAGGCACACTCCATCAGCCTGAATCCTGAGTATGTCGAGCAGAATTTCCTACCATGTGAAATACAGCAAAGAATAAAAATAAACCCTTCTTATGTTAAGCCACTAGGATATGGGAGTGGTTTGTTACCGCAGCATCATCTGACTTATACTGACATAAAAGTCATGTAAATATGGATAATTGTTCTTACAATTCAACATTCAATATGTGGTGATAAAACGGCATTTGACCATACGTGTGGGATGTAGAGCCAGACTACATGGATTCAAATGTAAGTCCTGCCATTCATAAACACATGACGTTGGCAAGTAATTCAATCTCTTTGTGCCTCAGGTGGTTCATCTGCCAAATGATAATGATAAAATTACTTCGTGGAGTTTGACGTAAACAAAATTAGTAACAAACTGACAGCATTTAGAACAAGGCCTGGGACATGTAATCACTCTACAAATCTTAGCTGTTCTTATTTTTAGGCCATACTGAACTGACTTCAGTTTCAGTTAGCATAGAAGGGTAACCAACAGCAGCCCAAAGAGAAAATTCTGACATGTATGTCCCACAACAAGAGTCACAAAGCAACCCTTTGTCACTCTATAGGTAAAGGAAAGGAAAGGAAATGAGCAGTTCATAAAACATTAAGGAAGGTGTTCTGCACTTGTTGACTCCTTTTGTTCTTTCTCTCCTTTCTCAGACCTGTGGAATATTGCAAATGAAGAGCCCTTTTCTACGCCAATGAAAGTAATGTAAAGCTGCAGTCCCCAACCCCTGGGCCATGAACCAGTATGGTCTGCACAGCAGGAGGTGAGTGGCAGCAAAGCAAATGAAGCTTAATCTGTATTTACAGCCACTCCCCATTGCTTGCATTACTGCATAAGCTCTGCCTCTTGTCACATCAGTGGCAGCATTAGATTCTCATAGGAGCACAATCCCTACTGTAAACTGCACATGTGAGGGATCTAGGTTTTGCACTCCTTATGAGAATCTAATGCCTGATGATCTGAGGTGGAGCTGAGGCAGTGATGCTAGCACTGGGGAGCTGCTGCAAATATAGATTATCATTAGCAGAGAGGTTTGACTGCACAATAAATGCAATGCACTTGAATCATCCTGAAACCATTCCCACCCCAGTCCGTGGAAAAATTGTCTTCCATGAAACCAGTCCCTGGTTCCAAAACAGTTGGGGACCCCTGATAGAGAATATATCCCCTAATGGAGGCACATGGCCTATTTTTGTACAGTCCATAAGCTAAAAACGGTTTTACATTTCTGAAGGGCTCTAGAAAGCTATAACACCAACAAAGAAACAAAGACCACATAACAGAGATAATATATGAATTACAATGACTAAAATATTTATTGTAATATATGGTCCTTTGCAGAAAAAGTTTGCTAATCCTGCTGTATTATGAACACACCAATCCCAACTCAGCTCACTCTAAGAACTAGGGAAAGGTTAGGACTCCATATCAATCCGTGCCCACTCTCCAATCATCTTCCTTTCCATTCTCATTCTACCATGCTAATGAAACACACAAATATAAAAGAAAAAAAACTCTAAAGGGCTGCCTAAGAGTAAAATAGAAGAGAGAGGCAGTTCCAGCCTATTATTTATAGGAGGAATAACTGAAGGTTTTTATACATAAAGGATGGATTCATTTTGGTACCAATTAGCTAATCTACCTCCTTCTTCCCATCTGCTTATAAACTCAGGGTCCCCTGAAGGCAAGTACCTAAATTAACAGACCCTTGAGATAGCTCTGCCTCCGTTTTTCTAATTCTTTTCAATTCATTCTTTATTAAGCTGGGGTTTTAAACCACTGGAATAAATGCCCCTTTTTCCCTCTCCCAGAATGCATTTTCTTCTTTTACCAAAAATTGATTGTCAAAAGCTGTGGATAAGAAACAGGGTTCCAATAATGTCTGGTTGACAGTAATGACAGGCCAGAGAACCAAGGCAAGCTTCCCCTCCTTTCCTCATCATCTTGACATTTAAGTAAGAAACATAATGAATGACAACCTTATTAAAAATAAATAGCCAGTCATCAAGACTTTAACCAAGGCAATAATTAAGCCACATTGACCCCTGGGTTAAATTTTGCCTGACAGCTAATAACCATCTGGAAATTTGGAGGGCACAAGACAAGGCCTAAGTTATTAAGCTACCCCAGTTGAAGCCGCCCCATGCCCATTTCTTTACCACCACGAAAATCTGTTTCCTTGGCCCCTGACCTCATCCCAGCCACTTCTTCCTTGTTCACATCCTTACCTCTGCTAGAAATGGTATTCTTTCACTCTGTTGAACCCTTCTTTTGTTACTGCTATCTTACTGTCTCAACTAAGAATTTCCAGCCTGGGTCTGAATAATAGTTCCCAATTAAGTATTCTGATCCTATGACAGACACCATATTGATGTTTGTTGACACTGACGAAGCTCCTGAAACCTTCCAATGACCCTTAGCAAACTGTAAAGAATGAGACCCTTGAATTATCTATATAGCAATGTTTTAAAACTCTATCATTTCTGAGACTGTATCACTTCTTGGGGTGCCTTTGAGTTGTCTTTTATCCCAGAATATATTTTCTTCCCATAAATTTTGTTCACAACCCAGTTTGAAATTCACTTCCTCTATGAAGTTTTCCCTGACAACTTCAGAAGGAAAAATCTCTTTTCCTGTAAGTCCCTTAATATTTGTTGTCTCATTGTAAGTCATACATAGTACTAATTATGTTACATATCTTCCATTGTTATTTTATATTATTTAACTTACATCATTTTTTTAGTGTTTCACTTGTCTCCCAATATAAAGCTCCAAGAGCCATCTCTTATACTGGTCACAGTCCCCAGAGCCAGGTAGAATGCCTCATACACAACAGATGCTAAGTAAATGTTTGCAAACTTCATTGATTGCATAATATGCTCATAAGCCAGGACTACCTGCCTATGTGCAAAGTTGGACTTCTTTTGATTAATACAGTGATTCCCCAAAATTAAGCATTGAAATCACTTGAGGAAATTTTTAAAATTCAGTTGACAAGATTTTACCTAATATAAGTGAAATTGAATGAGAGAGTTAGACATCAGAATTTTTAAAGACCTCCAGGTGATTTCAGTGTGCATTAACTTTGGGTACAAGTATTTTAACCTCAACTGCTAGAGCTAGATCTTCTACTCAACTCTGTAACTTAATTTTCATTTCAATGAATAATTAAGAAGCCCCAATAAGTGCTAAATATTGAGTTTATGTTGGGTTTAAGTGGTGAACAAAACAGACATGGCCCAGCATGCATAAAGCATACAATCTTGATAAGTCTAATAAACATACAGCCCTTTCTTTTCCTAGCACTCCGTTAGTGTGTTAATGCTGTAGATGACTACTTTAAGGAATGTACCATCTACGTTTACTGACATTAGTTTATCAATGAGATAATGCAATTTCTCCTTCTGTTGTAAACAGTCCTGGAGCAGGTATTGGCTCTGACTTTCTTCACAAGATCTTCAAAGAACACAAACAGTGCTGCCAACACACACAGAGACAGACACACACACCGAGTAAAAACAAATGACAAAGTTAGTGATGATGCTGATTGTGATTGTGGTGGTAATAGATATGGTGATTTTTTAAAAACCAACCAATAGAAATATTCTTTAAATTTCTAGTTGTATATAGGCAAAAGAAATATAAGACTTAGCCAATAGGTTGTGAATCCTTTTTGAAACAGAGATTCTCTGAGTTTGCATTAAACCTTGAATTAAAGCAATTAGTATTTTATAAGCCTTATTTACTGCCCTTAAGGGGAAATTAATTAGATGGATAAATGCTGAATTGATACATTAAAATGTTTGTGCCTTATTGATGCTATGATGTAAGCATACTAATTGGAAGGCTGCTCTACAGTGAATCTATTGAAAAGAGAAAAACTAAATTTTATTAACCCAAATTATCAGATGTTCCTGATCTTGGATCCTTAACCACTATGATTCTTTGATTAATTTACCCTCCTCCAGCTCATTTTTATACTTCTGATTATTTCCCACTGCCATGTTCTGGAAGCCCATTTTAGATGCTGTCTGCCTCAGAAGGGAGGCTGCGAGAACCGGAGGAAGAATCCAGTGCCAGATCATTTTGCTAATGGAAGATAATTATTGTGATTATCTCATCCTTGCTTAAAAGCTCTAATGGTAGCAAGCAGCCTCTCTGACAGGGTGAAGTTTCAACCAAAATATGTTGACTCTTTTTGTGGAAAAACTTGTCATATTCCACTGAATGAGGAAAGACTATAGATGATTCTTAAGGGAAGACTCTCTTAGGAGAAGGCTATAATATTATCACAGAAAGAGGACGCACCTGGGTCATCTTTGGTTCCTAGCTCTGGACTGACCACCAGGTTGTTAATATGACCTTGATTGAGTCCTGAAATATCTCTGGGTTTTATTTTCTTCCCTTGTATTAGAAGGGGTACTAAAAACAAAACAATGACATAATGGACATGACGTTATTTGAAAAATGTGATATGCTCTTATAAATTTATTATAATTATATGTAGAAATTGTATAATTATACATGATGCATTTATCTAAGGAATGTTATTAATATCTAGTGTCTTATCCTGGAGCAAATGCTGTAGTCTCTACTTTATCTAATCAAGATAAATATGTCCATATTCAGTGGTCAAAACTCCCAGCTCTATTCTTTAAGAGATATGTAACCGTGGGAAATTTACTTAACCTCTTGTAGCTCTAGTTTCATCATCAATAAAATAGAAATTCCTACCTTTGAAAAGGCAGAAATTAGTTTTGTGAGGATAGCATAACATTGATACCAAAACCTGACAAATATAACCCCCATCTTAAAAAAAAAGTTGCCCACATTTTATATATGAATACTAATAGAGAAATTTGAAATATTAATTCTATAGTATATCAGAAGTATCAAACACAATAACCACATTAATTTAATATATAAATATATGATACAAGCCAAAAAATCATAAAGTATGAATGAGTTTGACTATCGAAAAACAGAAAAAAAAAAACCTTTAAAACTGAAACAATTCAAAAGAATTAAGTGTTGACACAGGAAGATAAATTGAACAGAAATTCAATAAATATTGGACTATGAATAGTTTAGAAATTATCCAAAATGTATTCAAGAATTTATAATATTATAGAGGCAATTTTTAAGTCAGAAAAATATTCTAAATATATGATGTTAGGACAATTGTTCAACTATCAAAAGGAGATGATACTAGAAGAACTGCAGTTAGATCCAAATGTCATTCCTTACGTGAAAATACCTAAAAGTTTTTCAAGTAATCAGAGATGCAAACATATAAAATGTAATAAAAATATTATAAGAGAGCTTGATTAAAATTTCTTTATAGTTTTGGTGAGGGGAAGACCTTATTTTTGTCTTATTTTAAACAGAGACCATAAAATGTTTACATAAGCCTCATAGTAATCACAAACTAAAAGCATATATAGTAGCTACAAAAATGATAAAAAGAATCAAAGTGTACCACTACAGAAATCATCACAAAAAAAGACAGAAGAGAAGGAAAAGAGGATCTACAAAACAATCAGAAAACAATAAAATAGAAATAATTAATCCTTATCAAAATTACTTTAACTGTAAACAGACTAAATTTTCCAATCAAAAGATAGCTGAATGGATTAAAAAAAAAAAAGACCCAAATATGTGCTGTCTATAAGAGACTCATTTCTCCTTTAAGGACACACATATGAAGTGAAGGGAAATGCAGATAGAAACCAGGAGAAAGCAAAGGTAGGTATACTTACATTAGACAAAATAGGCTATGAATATCACCTCACAACCTGTTAGGATGGCTATTATCAAAGAATCAAAGATAACAAGTGGTGAGAACATGAAAAAGGGAATCCTTGTATACTCTTGGTGGGAATGTCAATTGATACAACCATTATAAAAAACAGTATGAAAATTCCTCCAAAAATTAAAAATAGAATTAACATATGATTCATGTATCCACTCTGGGTATATAGCCAAAAGAAACAGAATCAGTATCTTGAAGAAATATCTTCACTCCCATGTTCAATGCAGTGTTCACAATAGCCAAGATATGGAAACAACCTAAGTGTCAGTTGGTGGATGAACAGGTAAAGAAAATGTGGTTTTGTACAAACAGAGAGAGAGAGAGAAAAATTATTCAGCCTTAAAAAAGGAAATCCTGCCATTTGCCACAACATGAGTGAACCTTGAAGACATTAGGCTAAATGCCTGGCTAAATAAGCCAGGCATAGAATCACAAATACTGTATGATCTCACTTATATATGTAGAATAAAAAAAAAAAAGTCATAGCAACAGAGAGTAATAGAGAGTAGAATGATGGTTACCAGGGGCTGCAGGTTTGGGGAAAAGGAGAGATATGGGTCAAAGAGTACAAAACCTCCAGCTATAAGATTAATAAGTAATGGAGACATAACGTACAACATGGTGACTATAGTTAATAATAATGTGTTTTATATTTGAAACTTGCTAACAAAGTAGATATTAAGTGTTCTCAATACACACACACAAGGGACAGAAGGAACTGTGTAAAGTATAGTTATATTAATTAGCTTGGTTATGGTAATCATTTCACACTGTATACATGTATCAAAACATCCCCTTGTATACCCTAAATTGATGCAACTTTTGTCAATCATACCTCAATAAAGATGGAAAGAAAATAAACTCAACATCACAGTGGAAAACAAAAAGTTTAAAGTACTGGGAAAAATGCTGTGAACAGTATGTAACAAATTTGAGAAATATTTGTAACACACACTAGAAAAATTGCCCAAGGTTTCTAATATGTAAAGGGCTTTCACAAATCAGGAAGACAAAGATGAATAACTCAAAAGAAACAAGACAGATTATGTAAGAGGCATTTCACAAAAAGAAATGTGGCCAGCCAATATATATAAGCAAAGTGCTTATACCATTAAAAATTTTAATTATTAAAATAAAATTCATTTCCTACCTATTAGTTGAATGTAGATTTAAAGGTTTAATGATACCCAGTATTGACTAGATTGTGAGACATAAACCATGAAGGGAAATGGGATTGTCAGAATATTTCTTGCATACTGGTAGAAATGTAAGTTAGTATAATCCTTCAGGAAAACGGAAGCATAAATTAATATTATACAATCTTTTTAGGAGAATACAATAGTGCCACTCCCCAAATCCCAGTTTCACTTCCTGAAATTTTAGTTACCCACTGGCAATCATGGTCTTAAAAATATTAAATGGAAAATTCCAGAAGTAAAGAATTCCTAAATTTAAACTGCACATTGTGCTGAGTAGCATGATGAAATCTTGGGCTGTCCTACCTCCTCCTGGAATATGAGTCATCCCTTTCCCAGCAGATCCACCCTGTCTAAGCTACCTATTAATCACCTATCACATCAACCGTGGCAGAATTGTAGTGCTTGAGTACAAGTAACCCTTATTTCACTTAATAATAGCTCCAAAGCACAAGAGTAGTGATGCTGGCATTCAGATATGCCAAAGAGAAGCCATAAAGTTCTTCCTTTTAAGTTAAAAGGGGAAAATTCTTGATTTAAGGGAAAAAAAAATTATATGCTTAGGTTGCTGTGAAAGTGTGAAGAAGAAAAAAGAAATTCATGCATACTGTATATAGGATTCAGTACTATCCATGGTTTCAAATACCTACTGGGGTCTTAGAACATATCCCCTATAGAGGATAAGGCAAGACTATTGTACTCTGGCACCATTGTTAAATATTAAAATGTGCATATTCTTCATCTCAAAAAAAAAAAAAACCTCTCATAGTAATAGAGTAACAGAGAATAGAATGGTGGTTATCAGGGATACCAGGGGTACGGAAAAGAAAAGACACTGGAGAGATATTCTGCTTCTAGCTATGTACTCTCATTGTATTGGAAAGGATATATAGGAAACTCTTAGCTCTTATGAGTTGATCTGCAAGTGGATAGACATAGTGGAGGCAGTTTTACTTTTCAATCTGATAAGGCTCTTGCTTGTGTGCATGTTGTCATGAGTACCTATTACTGTTCTGCTATTTTTAAAAATTGGTTAAGGAAATTAAGACAAGCCACCAACTTCAAAAGTATGTTATGAAGATTAGTGATAATTTATGTAATATGACCAGAACATTGCTTGACACATACTAAGTATTCAAAACAATATGGCTTGTTAATATATATTTTATTTAGCGAAAAAGATTGTCACCCCCAGTCTCCCTTATTATCATAATTCTTAGATGACCACCTAGCAAGACCATAAAGTGTCTTCAAATCTCTTATCTAAGCAATGTAACCCCATCAAACCTGGGACATGAATAAAACTATAGAAAAGAGAAGAATAGAGCTGGGAGAATCTTAGAAGATATTTGGTTCAACACTTTTGATTTAAAAATAAAATAGTTAATGTATTACCAGAGAGGGAAAGTGACTTACCTTGAGGCCCCAGCTCTTTAAAACTAGGTAGAACCAGACCATATACCAATGAAGGATTCTGTTGGATGAAGATAAGGGAATGTTTAACACATTAACTGACAGGAGAGTTATATTTAACTCACTCTAGTTTTGCCCCTAGGACTGCATGAAGCATATATAAAATCTTATTTGTTGATATTCTTACTGTTAGAATTAAATTGTCAATATTAATTATAAAAACATGGATTAAATAGAAGTCAATAAATTTCATTTTTCTATTTATGTTTACTTTTAAATTACACTCAAAGTTTTCATTCTATTTTTGTAATAAAACACTGTGGGCCCCATGGAAAAGTTTCTGATTTTTTCATGTGGCAGCCAATGTGTTAAAAGTTTTGAAGAAATTCTTGAAAATAGAGGGGACTAACTTATTTGTAGGGAAGCAGGGACAAGTGAGAGAGAAATATACGGATGACCCTTGAACAATGTGGAAGCTAGAGGCACCAACTCTCCACACAGTTGAAAATTCACATATAACTTTTGATCTCCCCCCAAAAAACTTTACTAATATCCTGCTGTTCACAAAAAGCCTTACCAATAACAATGACTAACACATATTTTGTATATTTATATATTATGTAATGAATTCTTATAGTAAGGTGAGCTAGAGAAAACTTTAGGAAAATCATAAGGAAGAGAAAATACATTTGCTATTCATTAAGTGAAAGTGGATCATCATAAAGGTCTTCACCCTCATCATCTTCACATTGAGTGGGCTGAGGAAGAAGAGGGGTTGGGCTTGTTGTCTCAGGCATGGCAGAGGTAGAAGAGATAGAGTAGGAGGAAGGAGAGGCAGGTATACTCAATGTCATTTTTATTGAAAAAACTCCACATATACAACTAACAACTGTATATGTGGACCTGTGCAGTTTGAACCTGTCTTGTTCAAGGGTCAACTTTATGTTCCCTACCAGTGCTATGTACTTGTTCTAAAATGACCACAGCCACCAGGTAAGGGCAAATCAACCTGGGGACCCCAAAGGAAGTTTGCTCATCCTAAGGTGGAGATAAATAAAGATAAGGGGGACTAAAGCCTAAAAGGCACTTTCTAATTCTTTCTTAGAATCTCAAAATAATAAAGTATAAAAGGCACTCAAATAAAACTCCACAATAGTAGGACCTAGCTCTGTTAGCTCCCAATTAGCTTTAGAATTTTCTTAGTCACTAAACTGGAAAAGAACAGACTTTCTACTTCATAGTACTGTTTTAAGGATCAAATAGTTTGTTAAAGTACTTTACAAAATCCAAGAGATTATTCAAATGTAAGATATTGTCCTCGGTTAGCTTCCTTTTCCAGTTATGTGTTGTCTTTACTAAGCAACCTCATTTAAATAGCACACAAAGATGCATCCTGTTTTCATAAAAAGTGGATACATAGAACACACAGCCCAAACGAAGACTGTTTGCCCAGGGTGCAGACGATAATATGCCCCCAAAAGGAGCAGGCTGGAGCGTGAGCTCAGTAAACACTCTGGCGTAGACCAGCACTGGGTGCTGTCAGTCGGCTGGCTGGCAATGCCGCTTTTGAACAGCCTACAATCTTCAGCCCTCAGAATTGTTAGTCTCTCTCTAAAAAGGGTGTGAAAAGATGCTTTCCCATATCCAACACAAACTTTCGTGAAGCCCAAAAAGGCTAATTTTAAGATTGGAAGAAAACACCCTTTGCAATTAACTCAACAGCCATTTCAACAAATCTTCAGTTGTGGCTGAGGAAACAAAACCTAAGTTTATTGGTTTAGAAATAATAAGGTTAATTTCATTCATTTAGCATGCTTTTTAAAAATTGTACTTCATAGTATATATTTATTGTGATCACCATGTATATCATAGGTACTGATCATGCTAGTAAATTTCTAATCAAGAAAGAATGGTGGATAGTTTTATTCTTTTCAAAGGACTTATATATTTGAAGCATATTTTTTCCTCCTTTCTCACTTATTGATGATTTGTAGATATAGAAAAGTCCAAGTTAAAATCATTATCCCTTCAACATTTGAAAGGATTTCTCTCTTGTCTTCTGGCTTCTATTTTTGTGGTAAGTTTAGTTCCATTCTGGTTTTGACTCCTTGTATAACATTGTTTCTGTTAAGCTATTGCTGTATTTGTATTTGTTTTTTAATCTCTTAAAATTTTAGGATCTTAGTATATTCCCCATGTTCTGAAATTATACTATCATGTGCACTGTTGTGTGTCTACTTTCACAAGATTTGGCTAATTGGTGAGTACTTTCATTATGGAAACTCATGTTCCCCAGCTCTGGACATTTTTCTGACATTATTTTATCATTTTCTCCCACCAGTTTTTTTTCCTTGTATGCATTCTGTTTGTCAGATGGTGGACCTCTTATAACGATACTATGCTTTTCTTACCATTTCTCTCCTTTTTATATGTCTTTGTTAGCGTTGTTAATGTTCTACTTCCTAAGAGATATTGTCAACTCTTATCTTCTTATTCTGATTTTTTAAAAAAATTCTGCTACACTATTTTAAATTTTGAAACCTCTTTTTGTATTATCTGAATGTACCTTTTTTTATTTTTAGTTATTATGGTTACATGATATCTATATGTATTTATAGGGTACATGTCATGTTTTGATACAGGCATACAATATGTAATAATCAAATCAGGGTAACTAGAGTATGCATCACCTCAAGCATTTACATTTCTCTGTGTTAGGAACATTCCAGTTCTACTTTGTTATTTTAAAGTATACCCTAACTTCTTGTTGATTATAGTCACTCTTGTGCTACCGAATATTTTTCATTCTATCTGACTATATTTTTTCACCTATTTACCATCCCCACTTTATCCATCCCCATTCCTACTACCCTTCCCAGCCTCTGGTGAAAGCATGATTCTACTCTCTGTCTCCATGAGACTATTTTAGTATTTAGTCACACACATGAGAACATGCAAGATTTGTCTGTCTTCTCTTGGATTACTGCACTAACATAATGTCCTCTGGGTTCATCTATGTTGTTGCAAATGACAGGATTTCATTTTTTATAGCTGAATAATATTCCATTGTGTTTATGTATCACATTTTCTTCATTGATTCCTCTTCTCAGGTAGATTCCAAATTCTGGCTATTGTAAATAGTGCTGCCATAAACATGGGAGAGTGCAGATATCTTTTCAATATACTGATGTCCTTTCTTTTGAATACATACCCAGCAAAGGGATTGCAGGGTTATATGGCAGTTCTATTTTTAAGTTTTTGAGGATCCTCTATACTGTTCTCCATAGTGGTTGCACTAATTTACACTCCCACCAACATTGTACAAGGGTTTCTCTTTCTCCATATCCTCACCAGCATTTATATTGCCTGTCTTTTTGATAAAAGCTGTTTTACCTGGGATGAGATAGCTCATCGTAGTTTTGATTTGTATTTCTCTGATGACTGATATTGAGCATTTTTTTTTCAGATAATACAAAAAGAGGTTTCAAAATTTAAAATAGTGTATCAGAATTAAAAAAAAAATCAGTAGAATAAGAAGATAGAGTTGACAATATCTCTTAGGAAGTAGAACATTAACAATGTTAATGAAAAAATGCTTTTCATTTTTTTCATTTTTTCATGTCCAATATCTATTGGAAATTTTTATGTCTTCTTTTGAGAAATGTCTATTCATATCCTTTACTTTTAAAATTGAATTATTTGATTTTTTTCCTATTGAGTCTATTCTAGTTATTAATCTCTGTCATGTGGGTAGTTTGCAAGTATTTTCTCCCATTTTGTAGGTTGTCTCTTCGCTTTGTAGATTGTTTTTGCTGTGCAGAAGCTTTTTAGCTTGATGTGATCTCATTTGTCCAATTTTGCTTTGGTTGCCTGTGCTTTAGGAGTATACTGAAAAAATCAGTGACCAGAACCATATCCTAGAGCATTTCCTCAATGTTTTCTTTTAGTAGTTTCATAGTTTCAGGTCTTAAATTTAAGCTTTTAATCCATTTTGATTTAGTTTTTTGTATATGATGAGAGATAGGGTCTAGTTTCATTCTTCTACGTATGAGCATCCAGTTTTCCCAGCACCGTTTATTAAAGATACTGGCCCTTTCCCCAGTGTGTAGAACATACGTTGACAATTTTGTTGAAAATAAGTTGACTATAGATGTGTGGATTTATTTCTAAATTCTCTATTCTGTTTCATTGGTCTATGTGTCTGTTCTTATGCCAGTACCATGATGTTTCGGTTGCTTCAGCACTCTAGTATAATTCGAAGTCAGGTAATGTGATTCCTACAGTTTTATTCTTTTTGCTCAGAAAGGCTTTGCCTATTCTGCATCTTTTATGGTTCCGTAAACATTTTAAGATTATTTTTTCTATTTCTGTGAAGAATGTCATTGGTATTTTGATACCGATTACATTGAATCTGTAGATTTCTTTGGGTAGTGTGAACATTTTAACAATACTGATTCTTCTAAATCCATGAGTGTGGCATATCTTCCCAGTTTTTGTGTCTGTCTTCTTCCATTTCTTTCATCGGTGTTTTATAGTTTTCATTGTAGAAATCTTTCACTTCTTTGGTTAAATTTATTCCTAGATATTTTATTTTATTTGTAGCTATTGTAAATAGGATTATTTCTCGATTTCTTTTTCAGATCAATTGCTATTGCCATATAGAAATGCTAATGATTTTTATATGTTGATTTTGTATCCTGCAACTTTACTGAATTTGTCAGTTCTAATAGTTGTTTTTTGGGGAGGTGAGTCTTTATGTTTCTCTAGATATAAGATCATACCATCTGTATAGAAGGATCATTTAACTTCTCCCTTTCCAATTTGGATGCCTTTTATTTCTTTCTCTTGTCTGATTTCTCTATACAGAGCTTCCACTTTTAAATAGCATCCAGTATATAGATCTTAGATGTTGTATCTTCTCCTGTCTTTTTGAGGATCCTAATGAAGTTGTTTCTCTACAGGTTTACTTGTTGTGTATGTGTCCACTGTATGTGATACTGGCTTTGCTAGAAACATGATCTTTGGCTGTAAGTTCATATGAAAGAGTGAGTTACTCAGAAACTGAATAGTCATCAGCATTTTAAGTAATTATTTTCTCTTGTATTAGTCAGATCCTCAAAATGAGTATTTCAATCTCTACCTGAAGAGAATTAGCATAGCTGCAGTTATTCCTAGAGCTTATCAAGGGAGAAATTTGGGGATTTCAAGGTTCCTAACAATCTACCATCATCCTCTATTTATTAATATACCGTGTTTCCCCAAAAATAAGACCTACCCATAAAATAAGCCCTAGCAGGATTTCTAAGCATTTGTGCAATATAAACCCTACCCCAAAAATAAGACCTAGTAATGGGCTACACAGCGTATCTGCACAACCCATGCATTTTGCTGTGGAACAGTAAAGACCAGCAGCCCTTCTCATCTGCTCCATGAGCGCTCTATTGCTAGCATGAGAGATTGGGGCCAATGGTTCTAAAGGAAATAGAGTCGCAAGAAATTCAGGATGGAATTTGGGGTTTGGAGAGTTACAGTGATGTTTCAGAAGAAGATGACTTAACTATATTTGAATAAATGTAGATTGTTGTACCATAGTTAAAAATATAACACATGCACTGAAAATAAGCTCTGTGGTGTCTTCTTGAGGAAAAATAAATGTAAGACCCTGTCTTATTTTTGGGGAAACATGGTAGTACCTCTATGCACAACAGAGTCCTGTGTCTTCTCCTCTCCATCCCTTTCATCTGGGGTTGGAGGGGGATGTCTCCCAGATGGGAAGAATGAAGGGTGGGATCTGTGATCTAAATTACTAATTCATCAGGCTTTCAGCCAATCTTGTTTTCAACCCCACCCTCATTTTCAGATGCACCTGATGGTGCCAATTTCTGCATGTTTTAGGGGTCTGCCATACAAATAAAAATATTCTCATCTTCTCCCAGTTCTTGCTCACAACCCTCTTTCAAAGGCCTGCTAAATCATTTACCACATATCCATAAACTACTGTGTCCAATGATTTGATGCTTTTGTCTTTTTTCTCACGTTCTCTTCGTCCTTCAAAGTTTCAATTTTTTTTTAATACTTTAACTATTTTTAGTAAGATTCTCAGAGGGCAGAGAGATAAATGTTCATGTTTGATCCATCATTTTTAATCAGAACTGAAGGGGGAATTTTGAAGGCACTAAAAGGGTGACAGAAAGATCAAGCCTCCAATGAATCATGATCTCTAAACATATATGATACTCATTAAGCAGTAACTTTTTCTTTAAAATGCCTCAATACTTTTCAAGCTATTATACCTTACCACACCCCTGCAAAGGGCCAGAATCCTGAAGGGTATCATATTCAAATGAAGGCCATAAATAGTGGCTTGTGCAGTTTCCAGATCCTACGAGAGGAAATTAAAGAAAATAGTGCCTCTTTGCCAATAAATATTTAAAGGTACTGTTAAAAAATGAAGTTCAAAATGCTATAAGAAATTATATCAAGATGTAAGTATTTTCTCTCTAATGGTTGGGCAATGTGCTTCAGATAATCTACTTTGGGTTTTAAGCGAAGGGAAGACAAAAACGTAGACAGCATAGATATTTGATGTTTGAAATCAGGTCTTTTATAATTTTACCTTCTCACCTTCGACAACAGAAAAGGCATTGGAAGTTTTCCTTTTTGTTGAGTAACTAAACTTCCTTCTGCAGTCATACCGAGATTAAAACATTAGAGGCAGAAGGCTGTGCACGAAAGCCATTCTCATAGGAAACCCCATATTTACAAGGTATCTCTTCCACCTTGGCATACCCTGGGTCTTAAGGGGCATTTCAATAAGTTCAATTAAAACCATTGATTTCAGGAAGTGAAATTTAAGTGAACCACCTTAAACAGCCTTGAAAGACATGGGGATTATTAGTGCTGGGCATTTTTTCCCCTAGCCTTTCCCTACTCAAATCTCTCCATGTACCTTCCACATTAGGAAGGGATAAGAAAACATGAAGCATACTGAGAAATTCAGATCTTACTATATTACAAGGTTATTATTCATTTTGCCAGGAGTTCAGGCCCTAAATCCTGAGGCTGTCCAAACACCAAGAATAGCACCCGCCAATCAATGTCCACACACAATCTGTTTTTCAGCTCCCACACAACATGTAAAACATAATCCTGGCACCTAGGACACCAATAAACAACACTCATCAAAGAAAGTAGCTTTTAGAGGGCTATCACACTCTCTGGCCAGCCATCACCAAGGCTGGAAGGAACAGAGCATCACCCAGCCAGATTCTAGAACATGGCTCTACAAAGTATGTCTTGTCCTGTAGTTCTATGATCCTGAACATCCACGTGGGCGAATTGCAAAGAGAAATCTGTTTTGATATGATGGTGATAATTGTCCCCAAAGTAAAAATGTTTTATTATGACAGCTAAGTTGAAGAACTGCTAAGTATGTCCTAGAATAGACAGCTAAAAGTCATTAGAATGAGTATTTTTATACTATTTCTCTTTATGTAGGGAGTTATGTCTAAGAGGCAAAATCTTAAACAGACTTCTCCAAAATCAACATTATCTCTAATTGGAAGAACCTGGAAATGGTCTCTCTCCCCCTCACGCATGAGCGTGAATGCGCACACACACACACACACACACACACACAATGTGAACAGCAACATCTGTGAACATAGACAATGCAGATGCTCACATTTTTTAAATGTTCTGTCTTGTGTACAAGAGTAATGATGAGATGATCAAAAATACCTATAATTATCATTCTATTTGACTATCATTCCCTGTCCAATGGTTTCTTACATTTTCACTGCATTTCTCAAATAATTCTCCCACTCTCTCCTATACTATACTTATCAAGAATTCTACCATTATCAGGTATTTCATATAAGATATTAAGAGAAAATAGAATGTTTAATTACTCTAAAAGCAAAGTACAAAGATATCTAGATTGGACTAGCACCACATAATTAAAGAACAACAAAATTCTCTTCCTAAAGAACAACCATCTTCCCTGAGGGCTCTCAAAAATTAAAAAAAATATATATGGCAGGATGGATTAATGAATAAAATAGGCAACTATTTCAATGATTCTAGGGAGTTGTGTTTTAAAATTTTAAGTTATATTTTATTTGATGCATTAAATGACATAGAACCAAGGGGACTACATGAAAAAACTGACCCTTGGAATTAGAAGCAACCTAGAGAGTGTCCATTCCAAGTTCCTCAGTTTATAAGGAGAGATAAGAAATCTCAGAGGGAAAAAGTGATTTACTTGAGGTATACGACTCAGTCAATGATAGGATAAGGATCAGCTCTAGTTCGTTTCTGACCTAGTGTTGGATACTGTGCAACAGTGTCCTTCCTCATAGTGGTCTCTAAGAATCATGTCAGTCTAGACAAAGGAAAGTCTAAATTTTGGTAGTGTTCATTTTTTCTCTCGAGAGGACCCTGGACAACATTTACAAGAAAGACAATTTCACATCTCCATCAACCCTTCTTCTCATTAATAAGGCCTACATATTGACATCTATAAATGATACCACGAGAACTTCCCCCAGAGTCCAGTGGTTTCTAGTGCTGGACCTGAGGCTCAGGGTTGTCAGAAGATGGGATAGGGTTTCTGTTGATCACAGAGAGAGTTACAAGAAGGTTGTAACAGTTTTAAGCACTATCTACACACAGTTGCTTTCAACATCAGGAACTCTGGAGTGGCATCAGAGAAACTTTCTTATGTTTGTTTTTTTTTCTATGGAGAGAAATCTTTTTCAGGACATGCCAACAAACTTCTTTTTTAGTACTATTTGCCATAACTTAGTTGTGTGTCTACTAATAGACTTGAGGTGGAAAGGGCCTTCCTTCTAAGACTACCTTATCAGAAAATGGAACTTCTGGAATGGCAGAGAAATCTGTTCCTTTATAAAAACAATGAGACCATTGGCATTGTTGTATTTGTCATTAAAGACATTCCTAAGGGATAGGGGTACAAGGCTGTGGAGGTAGATAAAGAAAGGTAGTGTTGCTTATGAAATCCCACAAGTGAATGAGCACAGACCATCAATAGCAGAAAAGAAAAATGCATATGATGCTGGTCTCAGATTCCTAAACAACTCCAGTATGGACTTTGGAAGCTATTTCCAAGTAAAGTTATTAATCTCACAGATATGTTTACAGAGCTGAAAAAGATATTTGTTTTATAGCCCTAAATTTGCACTCAAACCACCCAGAGTACACTATGAAATTATATAAATCTAAGCATCTTGTAAGTAGATAGCTTTATTGTGCTGTATTTTTTAAAGTGATGAGAGTTTCAGTGTGGTAAATGTTAGTATTTTAAACTTATCAATAGTTTTTCTTATACTTTCCTTAGCATTTCTTCATTTTAAAATACACTAAGAATATTTGTAACCCTAACAATATTTGTACTTCCATAATTTGATGAAATAAAAGGAAAAAATAAAATAAAATAAAATACACTAACAATCTCGAAAAATGAAAAGGATAGGCCTCTCTTGACCCTTAGGAGACCCAAAAAGCCTCTGATTATATTCTGCCATGTACTAGGAATTGTGGTATCCCAGGAGAGGACTTTAATAAAATCAGGCAGCTTAAGACAAAGGATCTGTAAAAATATTCTAAAAGATTGTAATTACATGACTTGGAAAATGAGTAGTGAATTTCTAACAAGGCCCAAGTGTGGTCAGTCGACCAGTATCAGTGTTTTCCTGGGGGAGGGGGAGGTGGTCACAAATGCAGAATCTCAGGCCCCATTATGCAAACCTACTGAATCAGATTTGCATTTTAAAACGATCCCTAGGTGATTCCTCTGCACATTAAAGTTTGAGAAGCACTGCCTGAGAAAACTTCTGGCCCAACAACCTCACTTTCCAGAACAGGAAGCAGGTTTGAAGAGGATAACTGATTGAGCAAGGACATCTTGGTAGTAGAGTTGGGGCATAACCCCAAATTGGGCTCTTCAATCTAAGGTGTTTTTTTATGAAAGCTACTAAAATTGCAGGTACAAAGTGGAGAAATGCACAGACATGACTAGGCCAGTGCCCTGGAGAGGTGACAGTATCTCAGCGATTAGGGATTTAAAGTTCCTTTTTAGGAAATTCATCTCTAAGCTCAGCTCCAGGTGAATGACTTGTCAGTCTTAGTTTCATCCACACGTTCCTTCCACAAACATTTTTAGTGTCTGCTGTTTACCAGGAATTGGTACAAGTTTTACCAGTACTTCTTAGCAATATTTGATTTTTCTTTT